>QLSR01000464.1:1801782-1823981 GCA_031780015.1 Citrullus colocynthis | reverse complement strand
TTTTTTTTTTTTTTTTTTTCTTTTTTCTTATTAATTATGATTTTCATTTTTATATTTCCTGAAAAAAAAAAAAAAAAAACCTTGTTTTTTATGGGCTTTCAACTTTTGTTAATTTCATATCTTTTTACATAAAAAAAAAGTTCACATTTTAGTTTCTATCTTTTTACTATGGGTCTATTTTAATCTCTTTACTTTTAGAATATTGATTAGATTGTTAGGTTGATGTTAACAAAATTCTAAAATTTGTACCCAAATAGAATTCTATTTTAAAATTTTGATGTAGTGTTGTGTTAAAATTACGATAGAAAGAAATGAAAAAAATTCAAAGACAATAAATCAAATCACGAAATAGAAAAAGTATGTAAACTAAAATGAATAAAAGCTTAAAATACATGAATTTAAATGAAAATTTTAAAATTAAATGGACCAAAATGAATCAAAAGTTGCTTTCAATTTCAACAAAATAAAATAAATTTAAAAGTTGGTCATTGAAAGCAAAGAGTTTCTCATGGAATGACACAATCAAACAAATGTAAATTATAAATTTAGTCTCCAAATTTTAAAGTTTGGAAAAAATACCTCTTTGGTTCTTGAGTTTTTAAGAATGTGTACATTTAGTCTCTAATATTTCAAATTGACCATTTTAGTCCCCACGTTTTCAAGAATAAATTTAAACGGTCCCATCAAATTTAAACAAAATAAGTTGGACTAGACGGGTGACGTGGCTTGATGACTTGGGAAATTTTACGTTTTTAATATTTCTCTCTCCTCTCTCTTCTTATTCTCTCCCCTCTCCTCCCTAGGGTTGGCAAAAAAAATTCTCAGGCCCCAACTTGATAGGGTCGGGGAGACCCAGTTTGACAGGGGACAGAGGTCAAACGAGGAGATTTCCCAGGTACCCATCCAAGGTCAAGGCGAGGAAGGGGAGGTATCCCACCTCGGCCCCAACCCTGACCCCACCTCAATATATCCTGAGTAATCCCCATCTCGCTGTCTCGCTCTCGCTCTATCTCGGGGAATCGGTCCCCACAGGGACCCGTTTTCCCTACAGGGAATCCTCATCCCCGTCTCCACCTACAAATAGCGGAAATGGGGAGCCCCCACTTGCCCTACGCCCATTACAACCCTATCCTCCCCTCTCTTCTCTAAAGTTTTTCATTCCATTCTCCTCTCTATTGGCTCTGTCTAGCAACTCGGACTCAACCTCACTCTAATTGCCCTCCATCCTCCCCTTCATCGCTATTAGAGTTGTTCAAAAGAGGTTAAGTGTAACTAATTGTTAGTTGTATAATTACTTTTGTACCATTGTATTTTTGTGGCTATATAATGCCATCTTCTACACGTAATAAAGTTATGCAAGTATTTTGCTTCTCTCAAATTTTTAATAATCCCAACATCCTCAAACCCCAAATCAAACCCAATTATTAGTTCCTCAATCCCACATAATAACCCCCTAAATTCACCCTGCAACAGCTGTTTAACAGTCATCGACGAGGACACCATCAAAATCGGAATCTACAGATCAATCACCCACCATCTCGCCAAATTTTTAATAAACTACTCCACTCTTCCGTTCAATTTTTCATCTGTCATCTTCTTCTTCAAAAGAAAAAGATCCATCTTGTCATCTTTGAAAACTCATTTTCTTTTAACTCTGATGCCTTTGCTTCATGCTTTGCACTTTCTGATCTCTTCCCCATCATTTCTTCTCCTTTGATACAACTCTCTTGGGTTTTTCCGGCTTCCTCCACCAGTAAGTTGTCGTCGGAGACGTCTTCGACAGAGAATCGAATCATCGACCTTGAACCACAATTTCCAATTTCTCATCTGGGTTTCCTTCTTTTCATCAAATTTTATCAATGAGGAGCTTTGAAGTTCAAAATGAGTTAACTTTGGTTTGGTGATGAGTAATCTTTATAAAAATGGAAACTTTTGTGTTGGAAGAGAGAGAAAACACTATAATCAACAGCAATGATGAAGATGAGAGCGTTGGAAATGAAGAATCAGAAAATGGAGTGTCGAAGAGAGATGAAAATGAGAGGGCTTTTTTGTCTCTCTCCCACGGTTAAGAGAGGAGAGGGGAGAGAAGAAATATTAAAATCATAAAATTTTCCTTATCACCCTAGTCAACTTTCTAATTTAAATTCAATGGAGTGTTCAGTGTAGAATCTTTAAACTTAATCTTAAAAATTCGGATTGAGATGACTATTCTGAAAACATCAAGGACTAAATGTACATATTCTTGAAAACTCAGAGACCAAAAGAATATTTTTCCCTAAAATTTATATTTATTAAATCGTTAAACTTTAAAAATTACAAATTTAATCCCTACACATGCACCATTGGATCTTTTAAAATTGATAAATCTATTATGTACCTAACGAAGGTGTTTTAATTTTTTTTTAATTTGTAAAAAATTTATTAGACATAAAATTACAATTTTAGAGAATTATTAAATACAAAATTAAAAGTTTATGAACTACACAAAACTAAAAGTAAAAAACCTATCATTTATCACACTTCTACAAGTTTAAAGACCAAATGAACACAAACCTTACACTTTGATACCTAAACTTGCAACATAAACTCAAAACATATTGTATAATGTAGTGTTATTAGCTTCAATTGCACATATATAAAATAAAATAAATCAATTACACAATTCTCAAAGGACACTTTCAAATTTATTACAAAAACACCTCTTTTTTCTTATTGGTTTAAAATGAACTAAAGTTTTTTTCTTTTTTTATTAATTTTAAAAAGTCTTAATAACTTTTCCCAAATTAAAAAATAATAAAATAAAAACCTAGAAGTTCAAATTTGGATTCAAGAAACATTATAGTTGAGGGGTGGTGAAAAATGTGGAGCAAAATCTTCAGGCTAGTTCAAACTAAATACATGTGCACCAAATAATTACAATTTCATCTTCATATAACAATTAATTCCAATAACAGTTAGCAAACAATGGACTGACAATTCTAACTCTCACTAAAACTGTATCTTTTTACCCTTTGCTTTCACACATGTTAACCAAACCCCCCCTAAGCTCTCATGGTTATTGGCAGAGCAGTAGCTTCCCAGAAAATGCTGAAATTAAACAATGCCCATCACAGACCAGCAAAAATTCAAGACAAACTGAGTTGATAAGCTCCCAGATTCCACCAAAACAGCCTATACAATAGGGTGGTCATACCATTCTTGAATATCAATATAGTTCTGTCAAAGATCCTGCCACCAGAAAACCTTGAGAACTTGAAAACACTATAGAGTTATTTTAATTCTCTTGTGGTTATCGAAAAGGCTGAGCAGAAGATAACAGGGTATGTACGAGCCAAATCGGCGCTGGAACCATGTGTGATCAATCATTACAACTACAGAAGATTTTGCTCCAAGAGATTAGCTGACCCTGACCAAGAATGGGAATGCTCCATTTCTAGAAAATATGCTGGTTTGGAGAGATCCCGAACCAGGTTTGACCATACCGTGAAGTCAGAGCTTCCAAACCACCCAGCATAATGAATGTGTTCATGTTCGAAAGCAGCAATTTCAGAAGAGAAAGGTTGAACCATGCCTACTTCCTTCAATTGCACCTCTGTTAACTCCAGGGCTGAAAAAATCGTGTTAATGAACCGAAGTTGGATTATGATCTAAATGCCAAACTCTGAACAGTATAACGTTGGATAAATTCTGTCAAATAGCAATATCAATTATTGCAACTCATCTCAATTTAAGCACTAGTCATTTAGCAACAGAGCCCTGCACAAACCAACAAAGTGGTTGCATGATACTTTGGACATGAAACATCAACAATGGAGGCAATTTCAAACCGAACCAGATTCAGCTTTCTCTTCCTGTGAATCACCTCTGGTTTTTGCCCCACAGAAATGTGGAGAATTTTCACTGTCACAAATTCCATCAGAAACAGTTCCTTTCCCATAAGGTCTTGCATTTTTGCAATCAGATGTAGTTTCATAGGGGTGTCCATTAGTGCCACATAAACTAGCATTAGAGAGAAGTGGATTCTCAACCGACTGAGCAGGTTTAAGAGCATTAGCATGGACATCGTCTTCACAAAATTCATGACCACTAATCTTATTGAATGACTTATCATCTTCAGGAGAATCCACTACGCGAATGTCATTTACAAACTCATCGGTGCCATTGCCTATTGCAGGAGGAAAAGATTTCTTCTCAGAACCGGAGTCAGCCAACTCATGCCCAGCATAAGAATTGGAACAAATGATTCCTTCATCTGAAACTTTAACCTTAGGTTCCAGAAATCCGTCTGAAGATGTATCAGCTTCCATACATTGGGAAGTGACCTGCACATGGTCCTCTATATCATGCTGAGTTCCTGGCTTAATGTTGCGTTGAAGAGAGTCGGGTGAATCAGATCGAGATGAACATATAACTTTATCACCAGAATCCCAATCCGAGTTTACAGTTTGCATTGGAGAACATGTCTTTTTAACTTCACAAAATGCATCCAGAGGACTATTTGCGGCAGAAGTATCATTTAGAGAAACAGACACGGATGCAGGATTTGGTTTAGTGACAGCTGCTTCATTTCTTTTCTCTTTGGAGTGATGCTGTTCAGTGTCATCACAACTTTGAGGTTCATGGCCAGATGAGGTCTCTGTATCCATCTTAGGACTACTTAACTCTGTACTCCTACAATCCGTTTGCTTTGCACCTTTTAAGCAAAAACATACTGAAATTACATTGGCAGGCAAACCAATTGTACTGTTAAGAAAATGAAGAGAACCAAGTAAAAACCTGAGCCAGTAGAAGTATTCTCCTCGACAAATGTCTCTTGGATTAACAGCTTCTGTAACATATCTGTTCCAGGGAACACCAGCATATTCATCAGTCTCATTTCTTGCTTGAGTGATTGCTCCAGAGGACTAAAGCCAAAAATCACACTCCAAGTGTGCATGAGCTCAGCGATTGCTGGTATAATCAGTTTCTCAACCTTAAGCACGCGGAGAGCCTAAACAGAGGGGAAAAAAACACAATATATGTTGCAGCTATTGAAGAAAATAAATCTTAAGAACTAAAGTTTGCAAACCCATGGCCGTCAGTTATCAACAAATAGGAAGAGATTAACATCTTTTGTGTAGCTTACAGATTCAATTGCGCAAAAAAGCCGACGGCACATTCCTTGACGTCTATAAATATGGCGTGTACCAATGAATGGCATTTCAGCTAACTTAGTCCCATGAAACCTAACCACATAAAAGATAGCACATACAGCAGAACATTACTGCCAAGCAAGTATCAAAACTGGAACATTCAACCAAAAACCTTTCTCATCAGATAACCATCTTATAGGTATTTCTTTCTTGACAAACTAATAGATTAGAAGATATCAAATCCTAGAAGGAAAATAATCATGTATGTTTAAAAGTTAACTCTCTTCAGATGAAGTCTGAAACCTTTACCAACAGAACAAATACCAATCTAAAACACACCAACTGGACACACAACTACACTCAACAAAACAACTATTTACATACAGGCCACCAATAAAAAAAAGAAAGAAAAGAAAATGAACATGAATTCTCCTACAACAGTTCTTCCCAATAGAATCTTCACCACAAGTCTAGTAGCCAACAGATAAATCCTACTAACAATAAAGGCCAGCAAATAAATCCAAAAGAAGAATTCTAATCTTAGAAAATTTAAGTTCTACTATAAACAGGATGAAAACTTCACGGCATAACTTTTTTAAAAAAAAAAAAAATTATTTCTAGAAAACGCAACTTTCATGGAGAAAAAAAAAAAAAAAAATAAAAAAAAAAAAAAAACAAAAAAACAAATTATAAAAACAAAAAAAAATTGAAAAAAAAAAAAGAAAGAAAAGAAAATGAACATGAATTCTCCTACAACAGTTCTTTCCAATAGAATCTTCACCACAAGTCTAGTAGCCAACAGATAAATCCTACTAATAATAAAGGCCAGCAAATAAATCCAAAAGAAGAATTCTAATCTTAGAAAATTTAAGATCTACTATAAACAGGATGAAAACTTCACGGCATAACTTTTTTAAAAAAAAAAATTATTTCTAGAAAACGCAACTTTCATTGAGAAAAAAAATGAAAGAATAAAGGACATAAACATAAACCAAAAAAAAAAAAAAAAAAAAAAAAGGAAAAAAGCACAAAAACCTCTCAAAGAAATAGGGTTCAACTAACTAAAATGTTGCCTAAAGAGTTGTTACAAAAGGTTTTCGAAATCGAAGCCCAAAGTGAGACATAAAACTTCACCAAGGACCAAACATCACTAAGGTCTCTCTCCAACTCTTTGAACACTATGTTATTTTTCTCTCCAAAACACCCACAAAATGGCACACACCCCAACTCCCCAAAGAAAGCAACTTTTCTCCCTAAGAGGTGGAGGGAGGGAGGGCTCCTCAATTGAACCACTAACACTCCTCTAAGGAGCCAACACAAAACCGAACACTTGGAAAAAGCAGTTCCATATCAAGCTCGCAAAGTCACAACTACATAGCAGATGATCCAGGTTCTCCTCCGCCTTCCGAAAGAGAATGCAACAGAAAAAACAACTAACCAAAGGTAATTTCCTCAAAACTCGGCCCAACGAGTTCACACGACCTAGTAAAACTTGCCTATGATATGTGGATATGAGTTACTTATTTTTGCACCATAACTCTCGTCTAACTGCCATCACTTTGTGGATATGAGAAACCACCTTCATTTTGGGATTCCAGTATACTAACAGGACGACCTAATAGCAAAATTGTACTCAAACCTTTACATTTCTTGTTACAGGTCCCACTCTTTCTTAAGTCTTCTTTTTGATGCTAAGGTCTTGATGCAATGGGTTTAAGGTATTGCACCAAATCCATGACCAAACAAAGGAGAAGTCCATCTCCCTATAGTTGAAAGAGCTCTCCAAGAACAATAACTCTATTTCAAATATGATCTTCAAAAGCTTTCTATTACAAAGTGTCTATTTATAGCCTTACAATGAAAAAGAATATGACAAATAACTAATTAAACTAAAATACTAACTAAACATTAAAAGTAATCTAAATTAACAACTAAACAAATATTAACTCAAATATAGATTTTTTATTTTTTTATTTTTTTACTAGTTATCTAATAAGTCTCCTCATTATACATGAGATTTAACTTCTACATTTCAACATTAGTCTTGACACATCAATTTGGCAAGATAAGGGCATCTTTGGGAGTAATTTTGAAATTGTTAAACCATTTTTGCTATGTTGAAAACCACTTGATTTTTAAACATTCAAAATCAATTTACTGACTGATTTTGACACATCTAACACAACTTTCTTACCATCAAATTTAATTTTGAACGATTAAAGTCATACTTGGAAGTGATTTTGGATGTGACAAAAGTAACTTTAACTATTTCAAAATCACTGCCATGGAAACAAGATGGGAGATATTGATTTTTCCTTTAAGGATTATGTTCATCGTTGCTTACTAAAATAGGTTACTTGATGCTGGCAAGTGTTTCCTTTGGGGGAAAAACCGTGAGCAAGGATGATGCTGAGCCAAACATTTGGTGGTTCCTTGGCCGATTGTTCCTCTTATCAGATGGTTTGTTTGCTGATTGTTACTTTTCTGATACGTCAATTTTTTGTCAGAAACTTGTGAAATTCTTGCTGCTTGTCAACTCAGTGCAAGCTCTTTTAATGACTGCTTCACTAATAATACTGTCTAAAAGTAACTCCTACTAATGAAGCCCCTTGCTTGCTAAGTTACACAATCATACAACTAGAACCGATCTACAACCTATCAACCGGAAAGATCAGTATAATTGCCCAACCACAAGCCATATAAAAGCCAGAACATGCGCTCTTCTATATATCATTGTTCAGTCACATATACGTTTAGAGACATAGCACATATTTCAATCCAGAGCATGGTTTATTTGAATTTTTCCTTCTGCCAATACCAAGTAAATACGAAGATGCAATACGATAAACGTGTGATGCATGATACCTGATTGTTGCTGCAGAGATGATTTCATCACCCTTTTCCAAAATAGCAGTGTAGAAGCCACTATAATTTAGCCTATAAAAGTTTGATCTGGAAAGTTAAACACAATACACGTCAGACAAACTTCTAGATGCTTTGTTAAGAAAATAATACTTAAAACAAAATTCTGCAGTAGATTTTGATCAAGTAGTTTTATCCATATTGGAGCAATCAAAATGAAGTAGCTATAGTAAAAGTAAAACGACACAGTGCCTGAGCCAGAAATTTCAAAGTACAACGGTCAACAAAATGAGCTAAAAGAACTTGTTAGTTGAAACAATGGAGTAAAATCAAGCTAATTCATGACAATGTTATTATCAAAACTATGATTATGAGAAGAAACTATATCAAATCGACAGTCAAGAAAAGAAAAACTTACCCACAGTTATAAAGAACATTATGAATTAGATTTATCCCACTCCTCCTGTCAACAATAGGCAAAAAGCATTCATCCATAACTGTTAATGCAACAGCCAGTTTAGAGTTGCATTCGATCCTTTGAGAAAGTCCACGAACAGATACATCCGAATCTTCATTTGTTCTACGGATAAGAGACCACGAGAATCCTGCATCTAATTCATGTTTCACCCCAAGATGCTTCTGCAAACTCTCAAAAAGCTGTAAAATGCAATAATTAGTCTGCAGGTAAAAACATTCAGGGGAAGAAGTTGGAGTTCTTAAAATTACTTAAAAGCAGAAACATCCACAAGCGTAATGCGGCAACTAAGAAACCTTATTCACTACCATATGCAGGTATTGTTACCTTATTCACTACCATATTCAGGTGACTGAAATATAACAAGGAGTAGCTCCAAGGTACATGTACATTACAGAGGAAAATTCACGATAAAATGATAAAAGAAATCTTCATAAGATTAGGATGAAGACAGAACATCGTCAATTTTCCTATAAATGCAGGAAGAGTAATTGGTCAAAATAGTAACAGACATTGGTACATACAACATTACTATATTATCAAATGACTCAAATGGCAACAGGATCCATTTTTCATTTTTTTTAACAAGAAACCACATTTTCAGAGAGAAATATCTAAGAATATACAAGGGCATAAAAAAAAGGTGCCCAGCAAAAAGGAACCTAATGAAACAAAAAAAAAAAAAAAGAAAGAAAGAAAGAAAAAAAAAAGTCTTTAACCACAGAGGCCCAAACCAAGGAACAAAACCTAGTGACTAATCACAACTCCTCCATAGAACCCTCAGGAATAACTACAGTCTACTGTCTACAGGAAATAACTATTGAAAAAGTGAATGATCTCCCAGTTCCTCAGCTACTTTATTCATAACGTCCACATTAACAAATGATTTATGAAAATTTAAAGACATACTAAAATAAGATTGAAAGCTAGAATAAATTGAAAATTTTGCTACCTCTCTGCAATTCTTGCCACAAAAAGAAGTGACTGAAGCATTGGAATGAACAGGAGTATCCATCTCAAGATTGCAGGACTCATGAACTGCAACAATAACCCAAAATAAAAATTCTACAATCACAGTTGATGAGCAAGGAAGAGAGAACAAATAAAAGAGAACAAATTGAAATCATACATTTTTTCTCGCATAACATGCAAGTAGATATCTCAGGAACCACGGTATTGTCTCCCTGAGAAATATCAACACTGGCAACTCCACAATACTTGCAAGTACAATTTGGGCAGTGCCAATCACCTGGAGGAATCTGTACCAAAGGGAATAAGCAATCAAGGTGGGATAAGTCTGATTTAAAAATAAATAATAAATAACAAATTGAGATACTTAGCTAACATGGATAAAAACATATCACTCAAGTACTCTACCCTCGACTAATTCCTGTTTGATACCAAAAGAATTTATTTGAGGATAAGAAACAAAAAATGAGTAGAAAGGCACATTCAAAGAGAAGGGAAGAGAAGTAAATCATAGACAAATAAAACTACTAAAATCTCAAAAACCAGTATATGTCAGTTTTCAAAGCTTTCTAAAATTTGTGCGAAAGAGAGTGGGTGTGTCCAAACAAATAAAATCCCATCCTCACCTGTACCAATTCCCTAAATTCATCTAGAAAATATTTCTAGCCTCCTAAGCGACCACTATCATAAACTTTGATCAATAAATAAAATAACAAAGGAGGCATGGCAAAAGAAAAGGCTAGTATTAATGAGGGAGAATGATATGATACACCTTGCAAACATAATAGGCATACCTACCAACAAGCACAAGAAACTAGACACTCACCTGAATATCTAAACAACTCTGATGAAAAGTTGATGGACACCCATCACAACAGATCAAGTCTCCACCATCTCCGCAGATGCCACATGTGTCATCATTCGGATCATCACCGTCAATTTCAACCGTGTGGAAACTGAGGCGTTTCGACTCCTCCTGTCTATTCCATGCATCTCTCTGGCACTGCAGAAGAGAAACCCCAGACTCCAAAAAGATGTTTTGAAAAGGTTGGCGTAATTTGCTCCCAGCATGTATCTCAAACTTGGAGACAGTTAGGATTTTGCTACAGCAACCGCAATGGATGCCATCTCTGGTAATCCACCCCTCCAGCATCACCCGGGTCTGTCTGCGGTTCATGTACCGGACCTTTTGGCTCAACTGCACCGTTCCAGAATCGATAAGCCATGAAAGCAGAGTCCTTTTACCAGTATATGGAACATATCCATCATTCTCTGAATCTAATCCCCTACTAGAGCCACGAACTAACAATCCAAGCTTTCTACCTCTTCTTCCATGTAAAATACGTGAATTGGATCCAGAAGAAGATTTTACAATGGTATCACGCGAATACTTACTAGAACTTTGACCTTTGGAGTTGACACTAGGAAAACCATTCTCGGTCAATTTATTTTTAAAAGATTTTCCACCCTGCTTTATGAAAGAACTTAACTTTTCTTCGTTGCTGTCACTGTCCATGCTGTCCATGTCATTTTTAGTACCAGCAGATCTTAGTGCGCTTGCTTCTTTAGCATTTTCACTGTCACTATCATCTCTCCGCTTATTTTTCCATTCTTTCTCAATTTTCTTTCTAGTTTTCCTGGTTAATTGACTAAGAATATCATCTGATATTGGTGTAAATGAACCATCAGCACTAGGTTTAGCCTCTGCTCCTTCTTCGTTTAATTGCTTTTGAAGGGCATCATAAGCCTTGATAATTGACCAATAAGCTGTTCCAGTGGGATTAACATAGACAGCATCTAAATAATCTCTATTCCTTCTGGGTCTGTAATCGATTTTCCAGCCAGCACTAAGGAGCATTCCCCTGATCCTTTCACGTAGCTTTTGTTTCTCTGTTCCACTGCCTCGTTTTACTTTTCCTTCTTTTGCTGTACTTGGGGGAGTTTCTTCACATGGAATTTTATCAACTTCACAACTTGCCTTCTTGGTGGATTTGTGAGCTTCAACAACCTTTTTTCTGGGCTTCAATGACACACTACTGTCCCCTGAATCCCAACTGCAACCCTTTACATTTTTTGTTGATGCTGAAGTTTGAAAATCTGTATGGTCTTTCTCTGGCTTAGAAAAGAGATCCTCTTTCACATTGGGCTTAGTTTCTGGGTGAAGTGAAGAAGAAACTAACACTTTCCTCTTCAGAGTATCTTCAGTCCTTAGACTCTTTCTACTTTCTTCTAATTTGCGATGATCATACATATCGGAAGCACCACTCACATTTTTCTTCTTGTTTACCATGACCTTTAAAACTCCATTTTTTCCCTGAACCCTGATTGCTTCATCGGAATGACCCCTAAACTTATCTCTCAACAAGGGTGTTGGGAGTTGAGGTCCGTCATTATCTGAGTCATAGTTAATCTTTCTGGGAGGCCTGTCCCGATCAAAGATATTGGTTTGTTCAACATACAAATTCTTTCTCTTGTCCACCAAAGCATGCCTGCTAGAAGTGGTTCCAAATTCCCTCTCAACGCCCATTTGAGGCAGTTTCATGGAACCAACAAACCGTCTTTCTCCACTGTCATTAAAATGCTTCCTCCGAAAAGTCTCGCCATCAATTTCATCATATTCGTTGAACTCAAAGACATCTAAGGTGTCCATATTTCTTCGTAAACCATCCACATCCATCCTGTTGATTAAACCATCATCATTCCGCTTAACATACTGCAACCTATCCTTCTTTCTGATACTTCCACTCTCATCCGCAACATCCTTCCCAAAAGAATTCAAACCATTACAAACCCGAATGGTTTCAGGACCAACCCGTCTACGATGAGGCAACAATACCTCATCACTGGACCCAGAATCACTCAAAACCAACCTAGGCCTCTTCTTCTCTTTCTTTGCATTAAGCAAGCGTGAGCCCGAAGAACCGGCGCCTCCTAATCCATCCTCTTTTTTTCTAACAATTAAGCAACCAGACGAGTTCCTAGTCTTCACCAAAACCCCCGACGGACCCCCAGATCGCACACCGTCCTCCATTTGAATCAACCCCCAGAACCCTAAATTACAAAATCTTCCTCCATACCCATATTGAGCTCACCAGCAAACCCAATAAAATTCCAGCTACCGCAAACCCTAATTCGATTATCCCCGAAATCCCCCAACGAAAAAACCTATCAGATCTGAAACAAAACAGATCCGATTTTGCTCACGATTTTCCCAATTCCAAAACGGAACCACCAACCCCACCGTGAAGGAGATAGGAAGAATCTTACCTCAATAGAAAGCTCTAGAATTCCATAGCCGGAAATTTGGTTCAATTCCCCGATGAATGCCCCGACGTACGAAACTGATCAGACACAAGTCTCTTAGTTAGGATCGTCATCGCCACTTTATTAAAAACCAAAGCAATTATAAAAACTTGCAGTATTTTTTTTCCTTTTTTCCCCAACATTTATATTTTCCAAAGCATAATACTCATATTATTATTCTCTTTCTCTCTCCCTCTCTCCTTTTTTTTTTTTTTTTTTCCTATTTCCCTCCAAATCTCGTTTTCCTAGGTGGAGCAGGAAGCTGAATGACGGTGAGGATTTTGCCACGTGAGATGGTAAGTGAGCTACGGTGGATGGGTATTTCTGAGGTGGCGAGAACTCAGTGGGAGTAGAAGATTGCTATGCTAATGCTAGCTGTTTTTACAGTTCTGACTGTACTTAATTTGTGTGTGGGACTATTTCATTTTATTTTATCGGAATTTCTAATTTTTCGCGCTTGTAATAGTTTATATAGGTAAATATTTGGTTCCGTTGAGGTCGTGTTGGTTAAGCTATTGACGAGGAAATTGAGCGACACGTGCGGTACATGGCGCGTCAGCATGCTGAAAAGACAGCGGGACATTTGTTGGACGTGAGAGGAAGTGGAATTGGAGGGTTAATGTTAATGGGCTCTGATTTGGGCCTATTAGTATTGCGTGGGCTGGGTTCTGGATTCGGCTCTCGCTTACTGGGCCCAAACTTTCAGAAAATTAATTGGCCCCAGTTCTCTCTCCCAGGCCGCCACCACGGCTCTCTCCTCCTCCTCTTTCAACTTTTCTTCTCCTTTTCTATTTAAAACAATATATTAAAAAGTCTGGATGAGTTACTTTTGTAGTTTTATCATCTCGAGAGACAATTACTCTTGAAACTCATAAAGAAACTAGTAATAAAATTGTCTTAAGTAGATGACGAAAATTCGCTGGACTCAAATTTTTTTATGTATACAAGATTACTATTTTTATTTTATTTTATGTGATGTTATTCATATAACAATTCTCATTGTTTCTCATATAATACCACTTTAGACATAAGACCTCATGGTTTTACTTTTAGTTTTACCCAAATTATCTCATATGTACCTCTTAAAATGCCTTGAATTTTTTATTCAATTAGTGAGTTAGGGTTTAGGGGTGACCGCCCTGGTGGGGGCTCGAGGGCACGAAACCGAAATTGTATATACTATTATTTACGAGTTTGGCCCCAGTGTTTAGAGGGATGCGCTATAGATAAACCTCCTAATCCTACATGCGTCTCTACAACAATATACTAATTTCTCTCTCTGCTCATGGACATAGCTAACACACTGTTAGTGGATCACATAAATTTTTGTGTCATTTTTTTCTTTATTCGTCGATTTCATAATAACACCTATAGAAGTGTTATCTTTCACGTTGGTGGCTCCGACAAACACAATTTAAAATTTGTCCACCACTAGTTTTGTGAAATTTTATTAAAATGAGTTTTACCCTCCCATAAACTTTATCTCACACTTACACACATCATTTAAATGTGTTTTAAAGTCAAATAAAGGAATCAAATATGACCAAAAGAGAGAGACAAAAGTAAACAAGAAACATGGAAGTTAATTTAGATTAAAGTTGAGGTGAATCTAGGCCATATTCTTGGCCTACTTTTTCTCTTAGGTATATTTAAATGAACGTGATTGGAGAATGACAAAGTTGAACAAAATGGCCTTAGAATTGTTTGGTTTCAAAGGGACATGCTTTGCTGGTGGTACGGATTCCCTCCAACTCTTCTTTTTCTCTTTCTCCTATTTAATTCAACGTGGGAGGGCTGGCTTTTGCACCCACTTTTAACAAAAACACAGTGATATCTGGAATCTCTTTCCACTCTAATCTTATCTCAATATTTCATAAATTTCTTGTGATATTTTTCAATATATTCTTATCGTTGGTGATTGTTAAAATTGGTTGATAATAGATTTACCCTACGTGGCACTTTGAGAGTTTAGGCCTAAACTTCATAGGAAAGTTCACAAGTCCTCTTCTATGAAGTTTACACCAACTTCAATTTTTCTTCTAAAAAAATGGCCTCATTCCTCGCTACCAACAAGAAAAAAATCAACTTTTTTTGTCACACAACATGTCCAATAATTCCTCCTCTACATTCCCACCCATGGTACGTTGTAACTCTCATGTCCCTAGCATTCATCGGATTACATCACCTAACTTGTTTTGAACTGGCAAGAATAAAGACTATCCTCTCAAATTAACATGCTTTGTATTCACTTACATGTTTCCTATAAAAATATCTAGGACATTATCCAACTTAGGGTTGTTCCAAGTCAAGCAAACTCAACTTTAAAGTTTCTAATTATGATTAAGTCACTTAAAAGAGGTGCACTTTTTTAGTAAATAGTAATTATCAATTAATTGCGATGGGTAGTACTTTCAGAGATAATAAATAAGTTTATAGTACCATTTTAAAAAAATTGCAAATATTGCAAAATTTATCGATGATAAACTTCTATCAGAGATATGGTCTATTACAAATAGACTTCAAAAGCAAGATCTAAATTTTGTTATATCAGCAAATTCTTTTGTATTGTGCGATATTTGCAAATACTTTGAACTTGATTGCTATATTTGCAACTATTCCATTCTTTTAAGTATTTATTAACCATAATTATTGTATATCATTGTTGATATACCCCTTCTCTTTGAGTATCGCAACCATGTCATGCAAGTTGATCAACAACCAAATTTAACATTGGTGGAGGTAAAGTGGAAAATTGTTAAAACATAAGTAACTAACTCGAAACTTTTATGAACCGTAGGGTTTTAGTTGAAAAGGACACACGAGCAGCTTAATTTTTTAGTAAACATGTACACGATCTCCTTTGTTTTTTCTAAGACAAGTATGCATTATTGTACCCTAAGATACAAAAGGAGGGGGGGGGTCTATGATATCCTAATCAACTAAAATGTACTAGAATATCTTAATCATTGTTCAAAAAGAGGCCAATTCACTTTTTGTTAATTCTTAACCTCAAATTCAGTAAGAGTCTATAATAGAATAGCAAAAAAGAGGTGTATTTTCATATTTGCTTTCAAAGTTTGGTAAAGAGCCACAACAGCCTCACATTAAAAGTTGGCTTGGCTTTATTATCCAACCAAGTTGGCCAACTTGGGGGCTTAGCGTGCAGCCATAATCAGGCTCATGGCATATTCAATTGAGCCTTCAAGGAGCTATTAGGGACCATGCCACTTTAGCTTTGCACCATATCCAGTGGTTCAAAACGGCATCTCAGCTTGCCAATTGACAAGCAAATAAGGCCAAACAGCTCACAGTCTCAAAGGGCATCTACAAATTCAAACAAATGGGAAGTGAGAGGTTTTTGGAATGTATCTTTCCCTTGTTGGGACTAAATTGTATCTAGTTTACCATTTTGTTGTTGGACTAACGTAATTAGAACATGTGAAGTATTAGTGAGTTTCAATGGATGATTCTAAAAGTCTATAGCATCAACAGGAAGTGAGGTTGCTCTTTGAAGAGAATGTGGAAACAATGCTCCTCTATAGAAACTCTTGGCAGCAACCATCAGCTCGGGACTACTCGGCTCGTCAACAACGACTTTGTCGTCTTGGAAGGTTTGGTTTTCCATAATGTTATCAACAGCAGCATAGAAGGAATGTGAAGTGATATTCTTGCTAACGGAGAGAGATGTTAGGGCAGGCTTACTTTTTGCTGCTTCATTGAAGTTTGGCGAAAGCAAAGATACCGAAGCTCCATTGTCGGTCTCCACAAGGTTGGGATTCGGATGCAAGCTAAGAGATTTGGTCTTGACTCCTAACTGTTGATCCCTTAGCTCCCGCAACTGCATTTGATATTTAGCCTTGAGCCATCTTAGTTCTTGTCGAATTTCGTTCTCGTGATCGTTGACAAAGGACAGTGAAGGATTTGATGAGCTAGAGTTTCTTGTTTGGAATTCCATTTGACGATCATTGTCCATATTTACATTACTTTCTTCCTTCTCGAGTTTCGGCTGTTCCAATGTTCCAGATTCATTGCAAGTTTCTAAAGATTCTTGAGAAACTGCATCTGGTCCATCTCGTTGCGCCCAAATATCGGTGTAATGGATATCGTTTGAATTCTCCTTTGTTCTATGCAAGTTTTCGTCTCCATTGAATTGTTCTGACCCCTCAACTTGGTATGTAATCTCTTCAAAACGTCCATGGATAGAAGCACAGCCATGCTCTTGAGAACACTGAAGAATGTGCAAGTTCTTCGTCGCGGGATTATTCGGCGATACATAATCCAAAAGAGAACTGTTTAAAGCACAATTGTGACAAACAATAGAATCAGTGCAATTTGGAGTTTCCTCTGAACTTTTTCCCCTCTTCCACTCTGGCACCAATGTAGCAATTTCACCATCTATCATATCAGCAATCTTCTTCACATCTTGATCAGTAATGTCAAGCTCAGAAACCATCTCATTTGCAACACTCAAAGCACTATCATTCTCTAAATCGAAGGGAAAGTAGATGTTTCGAATTCGACCTGAAAGACGGCAGAAAATGTTATCCAAAGTTTGAATACAATCTTATATAATTAAACTTACCATAACGGTTTTGAGACTCATTCTTCTTACCTTCTTTATCTGCAATCCGAAGTCGAAGAAAGATATCATCGTCACCTCTTCTTCTCCCTTTAATAGTGATATCAACATCTGCCAAATGCTCATCCTCTTGACAGGAGAAGAGATCCATTTCATTCGCTTCGTTATCAATCGGACAGTAATCCAAACCATTCCCAGCCTCATGACCAAAATAATTCACATACCCATTATCCAAAGAACCATGAGGAATTCCATAAAAAGGCCCTCCTCTAATAAGGGAATTGTTCACTTCATCATATTCTGAATAGTACTCTATTGGCCTCAGTAAAGAATCACAACCATCAATTTGAAGAAAAGGGTCATTCAAAAGCTCCCTAGCAGACAGCCTAGTTGACACAGTAGCCAAACATTTCTCGACGAAACATCGAACCTCGAGATCCTTTACCTTATACAGAGCATCTGGTTTCTTCCCCTAAAAGGAAAATGTAAGGAACTTGCACCACAAAGAACAAAACTTGAAGAAAATGAATATGAACATTGAAGTCTTACAGAGATAACTTTCTTGTAAATCTGAGCAGGGTGAGTGCATTCACTGTATGGATATTCAAAAGTGACCATCTCTAAAATACACATTCCAAAAGAATATATATCAACCAATTCATTATACTCCTCTTCATAAATCTCTGGAGCCATAAACTCTGGTGTTCCTGAAATGATGAAAAACCAAAGCCAAGAAAGTGAGGATTTTCTGCTTCAATCTGTGAAGTTCATGAGTTCATTCCCATCTTTGGCTGACCTGATTCAATGACTTACCAACACATCGAGCTACATAGGATTTACGAAGAATAGCAGCAAGGCCAAGATCACCAATTTTGACTTCCCCTTGATTCCCATTTACAAAAATATTATCACATTTAAGGTCTCTGTGGATCACAGGAGGGTCATGGCTGTGAAGATAGAGAAGCCCTTTTAAAATCTGTCTACACCAATGCTTCACAGCTCTGATATTCACTCTCTTATGCTTCAGCCTATATCTGCAGAGACAAATTTGGTCAAAGAAATGGTTTTTAACAAAAACCCATTTGAGAAAACAAAGAAAAAAAAAAAGCAATGGAAAACAAAACTCACTGTCTGAGAGTCCCAGAAGTGAACATCTCTGTTACAAAGTTAATGTTTCTATTTGCAGTGTCAACCCAAGAAGAATAAAATTTCATTATGTTTTTGTGTTTTAGTGTCTTCAACAAATGGATTTCTCTGTACAGCCTTTCAAGATCTTCAGGAGTTTGAAGAAAATCACAGAGCTTCACTTGATTCCACGCCACTTCAATGCCATCGTATTCATCAAAAGCTCTGTAACTGTTTGACAGAAAACCCCATTAGAGGGGGGAAAAAATACAGAAATGGGAGGAAAAAGAAAAAAGAGGAGGTTCTTTGTTTTTTGTTCTTCTTACACTGTCTTCGATGCTCCTTTGCCAAGAACTTCATTGTACTAAAGAAATCAATGAAACACAAAACACAAAAAAAGGGTTTTTAGTTCAAAAATAAAAATAAATAAAAACTCATCATTATGTTACACAGAACACGAGATTATTAAAACATACTCTTCCATATCTTCCGGTAGGATCAACTTCAACATATTCAGAGATGTCTGGTTCAGAATTTGTTGTTGAAGAACCATTCATTCCTTAACAAAGTTATGGTGTTTCCTTGGTTGTGCTGAGAGGATTTCAAAAAAGTAGAGAAAAAAAAGAACAGAAATTTTGAAATGGGTTTTGTTTGGATGAGAAGAACAGAGAGAGAGAGAGAGAGAGAGAGAGAGAGAGAGAAATAAAGCCTAGGAAAGTTCACCAAGAGGACAAGGCTTAATTGCCAACTACTCNTTTTCTCCAAATAATTCATCAATTTCTGCCTCAATATCACTGTCCCCACCATTTTCAAGTTCAAGAATGACTAAATCTTCAAGATGCAATGACATATTCAACCAATTTGTTTACCACGGTTAAAGTTAAGAAAATATTAGTCCAAATTTAAGTTCAAACTAAAAGCCCAAAATCAATCCAAATCCAACACAACATCAGTCCAAAATTAAAAATAATCCAAACTAATATTATAGTCCAAAATCTTTAAAAAATCTGAAAAAAAAAAAAAAAAAAAAAAAAAAAAAAAAAAGCCTCTCTTTTTCACTATTGATCTTTCTCTGTTTCATCACGAGTTGTAAAACCCCTAAAAAAAACTCAATCTTTCTAGGGACCATAGAAGTTATGAAAATTATGTGGTCTATGAAGGTGGAAGTTGAAACAATTTTTCTTTTGGGTTAAGATTTTTCTTCTTTCTAATCACGAAAATCTTCTGAAAACTTACTTTCATTGGAAGTGCTAGAAGAAGGAAACAACAAACCAATCTCATCTCTTGTTGATTTGCCTTACTCTTCTTTTCTTTTTAAAGTGTAAAGGGTTTAAAAAAAGGGAAGATTTTTATTTTGTACACTAAAAAAATCCAAAAGTAGGATACTTTTTAGTTTGTTTAGGCCTTTTGTTTGTTTAGTTTTTTTGGGTTTAATTTTGTGAAACTCAAACTAACTTTCATTTCATTTATGATAACATGTCCTGTCTTTTGGATTGGTAAATGTAAACTCTTCTCCCCACTCATTTAATGCTATGAATTATTTTTTGTGTTTTTTGGGATTTACTCATCTAATGCCAATAATATCTAATAGGGGTAGTTTATTTATAGCAAATTTTCCCATTTATGGATAAAATATTTGGGATAAGTGTTTGGTTTGGTTATCAAACTTTTAAGCTTGTGTGGGTTGTTGAACTTTAATACATGTTGGACATGTCACCTGAACTATCAATTTTGATTATAATAGATTGTTATTCTTTTAATAAAAAGAAAATCTCATATATTTTTAAACTTTTGATTTCGACAATAAATTTGTAAATCTGGAGAATTTTGTACTGATAACCTATTCTCAACTCCTTAAATGATTAATGACTCGCCCCTAAAGACAAATGAAATCTAACATTTTACTTATGTTAAAATGCACTACCATATTTTATATAGTATCACGTTAGGAATGATTGTGTTTATTCAATATGTCTTTAAATTTGATAAACCTACCCGATATAGAATTGAAAGCTAAAGTTTGATTATACATAGAATTTATTTTTATATTTAATAGATCAATATATTTTAAAGAAAGTTCTAATATATTTGGATTAAATAGATACAAACTTGTAATTTTACCAAACACTTACCAAAGTGAGCATAGTAATGCAATTATTAGCATGGACTCTATCACTCATGGTTAGCTTTATATCGTCCAATACTAAAAAGATTGGTCAAACAATTTATTTAGACATTGAAAAGGAAAAGAAACGGGGCATAGCATAACCATGCAAATAAATTTTATGAAAAAGTAAACTTTTCTTAAATGTTATTATTAATATTAAGAAAAAATGTGGATTTGGTTACATTTTTATAATTTAATTCTCACACTAAACGTTAAACAAAACAAGAATTTCCGCCAAAAAAGAACAAAAAACAAAAAGCAAATCTAGTGAAAATTGGGTAGCTCCCCACTTAGGTTGTTTGGTGGATTTATGAAGATGTTTATTAATATTTAATTTGATAGGCATGGTATTTAAAGAGCAAATATGAGACACAAATAAGCATAATTTAACTGTCATGAAAAATATAGAGAAATTATTTGAAATGATAAAACGACTCACAATATTTACAACTGATAACAAAATATACAATCTATCTGCGATAGACATGATAGACTACTATCTATGTCTATGAAACAGATAGTAGTCTATCGTGGTCTATTGTAGATAAACAGTGAAATTTTGCTATATTTATAAATATTTTAGTTCCTTTTGTTGTATTTGAAAAGAGCCCTAAAATATATAAGGCATGTATTAGGCTTGACTCTAAAATTGTTAAAATCACTTTGAAACATATTTTTAATAATTTGAGCATTGCATTTAGAAGTGTAAGATTAAATATTAAATTAACTTTGAGTGATTAATTGCATGTTTCAGAGTGATTAGAAACATAAAAGAAGTGTTTTTAACAATTTCAAAATCGATCTCAAACATGTGCATGATATAATCTTGAAATAAGTTCAGTTTTTCTACTCTATATTGTTAAAAAGAATAATAATAATAAATAAGAGAAAATATGTGGTGAGAGTGGAAATTCTAAAACGTAATTTTTTTTAAGAACATAAATTCAATTATCTACTAGTATACAATGACTTTGAACGAAACTCTATGACATAGCTTAACAAAGAATATCAAAATTAAAGATTTAGATCAACATAAAGTAGTTGAGGTGACACATAAAAGGAAATAATAGACAATAATTTCCTATTAAGATATATTTTGTATAGCTACTTATCAAGATATATCATCAATTAAAAAGTTAAATATTCGAATTTTTCTTCCACACTTGTCGTTAAACTTAAAAAAAAAATAGAATTTTCGATTTACCTCTACCATTAATATTGCAAATCCATGAAAACATAGACATATAGACATGTCGATGAAAATTTAATATCATATTTTAAACTAATAATAAAACGAGATTTAAAATCTATTGAAAGAATATAAAATAAATTTAGACATTTATAAGAACCTGATTAAAATGGAATAATGGAATGAGACCTAAATTTAAAGACGAAAGTGATATTTAATTTTACTCGTTTGGTAGTTTTTTTTTAAATAAAATGTTTGGTTTTTCAATTATTATTCCTTTCTTTGCTGCATTGAATCCCTACCATTGGTTAGAAAGGTTTGGTTTACAAATTTTCTAAAGGAGGTATCTTTTCACTTTTTTTTTTTTTTTTTTTTTTTTTTTTTTTTTTTTTTTTTTT
>QLSR01000464.1:1676743-1799245 GCA_031780015.1 Citrullus colocynthis | reverse complement strand
AATAATTAGCCATTTAAAAAAAAAAAAAAAAAAAAAGAAAAGAAAAGAAAAGAAAAGAAGAAATCCTATTTTTGGAAAGCATTCAACCGTGTAGAAAAACATAAAACTTTCAAAAGCTAGGTGTCTAAAGACATTACCAAAAGGCCTAAAGCAACACTCAAACTTGAGGAGTTAAAAAACTATTTACAAAAATAGGAGAGTTGCAATGAACATATAAGAGATTTCTTTTTATTTTTTAATAATAATATTTTGATCGAAAATTTTTAAAGGATTAAAATTGCAATAATTTTTAACCTTTAAAGATAAGATTGTAATATTTATCCAAGTTTGCAGCGCAATTTGATGAACTAACAAATTTAGAATTAAAATTGATACAACTTGCAAGTTTATAATCAAAATTGATATTTCTATTTATCTTTTATAAGTAACAAACTGCTTATTTTTTAAATTTTTGTGAGCTTAAATAACAGTAGATTTATTACCTTATAAATTATTTTTTCAGAAAATGACACAAATGTGAGAACATATATTTTAGTAATAATATAAAATTGGTATAAAATTTTATAGATAACCTCAACTCAAACAATTATAATTTAACAAGTTGAAATATTTATTATTATAATCATAATCAATACGTTAGAGGTTCGAATTCTTTTCTCACATATTCTCTAGTATTAAAAAATGGTAAATGCGTCATTTATTTTTATTACTAACTAAAAAGATTCTTTTAATTTATTTTTTTCTTTTCAGAAAGTGATAATTTAATTGTAAAATGTAAAGTATATAGTATATGTTATATAAAGCAGTATATAGTATATGAAGCACATTGATCATGCATAGAATACATTATTTAGTATAATAGTATCATAACAATTTCTTTTTTTTTTTTGGAAAACAATCAGTCAGTGACTCAGTACAAGTGCATGATCATGTGTATTATTATATCATTGTTGTTATTGTATACTAATGAGGAGAAATAAAATATAATAGTTTCTAATATTTTGGCAATATCATAGGGTATTTTAAATTATAGTACATAACATATGCACGTGGTTGGGACAAGTTTTGAAGGCATAATAATAATAATAATAATAATAAATAAATAAATAAATAAATAAAATCTTCACCTACCTATCAAAACAAAACTTTAAATAAATAAATATTTTTACAACCTCCAAGTCTCGACTTTAAATTTAGAGCTAAAGTGAGCTTGCTTTGGATATTGGCATGCACTCCATTTCAACAAATTAAAGGTACAATCTTCCACCTACGATTGTTGTACTAAAAAAAACTTTGAATTTAAGATTTTCTTGTGGAGGTGTTGGCAACCGAGGAGTTGGAGTGAATGAGTTGGGTTATCCTAATTGTTGGGTGAAATCTTATTCCCAAATTTTAGTTAATACTATTTCTAGAAAGAGCAAATGTATTGTGCACTTTTTTAACGAGATGGGCTACAACTAATGGAGAGGGGGAATGTGGGTTAATAAAACATTAGTTCTAGTCTATTTTGCATTTCTTTTAGAAAAATTGGATAAAATAGCAACATTCGAGGATTCTTCTGAATATATATAGCAAAAACTAGGAATAATAAGATTGATGGCAAATCTTCTGCAAGGCGCGTAGATGACATTTTGTAATACCTGATTTGCCCTTAATTTGTTTGTATGTCAGTCATATTAAGTACAGTGTAAGTAGAAAGTTTGATTAATAATTAAGATATAAATACAGCGTAATTAGTCCAGCATAAGTTATCAGGTTATAACCTAACAAATTCGATTAAAAAACAGAAAATTTGATTTTATCTTACTCGTTTTAAATTATTTTAAATGTTTGTTACCATATATAATTGTATCTTAATCTTTTTCATTTTATCTCATAGTATATTTACTTAATTATTCTAAAGTTTTTGAAATACATTGTTTTTTATCCGTACTCAACAATTGTGGTTGTTATTGACACACAAGTAAATATTCAAATTGTTTATCTTCTGGTTTTCTTCTCAAGTTACTGTTTTTACTATGGTTTTACAACAAATTAGACTTATGTTTGCTGGTTTGCCCTCAGTTAACTTTGTAGTACATACAATTGTAATTGTTGAAACTTAAGTTACTGGTATTAATACATGTAGTATAATTGTAAAATCGTGAGTTATCATATTTCAGACATATTGATTCAATAAAAAACTAGATAAATGAAACCCTAGACTAAGTACTTTTCGATTTAAACAAATAATCCTTATTGAATTTTCTCCCCAAATATTTCTTCGGTATCGATTTATCCAACTATTTTCGATTTCCTTTGTTACAAAATTCATTTTTTATCTAAATCTTTTTTTTATTTGTTTATACATATTGTTATTTATCTGTTTGCTTCTTTTTTTTTTTTTTCAATTCATTCGTTTATGTTGTTGTCACGTTTTATTTCATATTATATTTTTATATCATTATATATTGTTCTTTTTTCATTTGTTTATACGTACGAAATAAACATACTTTTTGTGATTCTTAATTATAGTAGAATAGTGGATATTATTGATTTTTCTCTGCCAATATCAATATGTTTTGGTAATTAACTAATATATATTTACACGTACAATGTAATAATAATATGAAACTTTAAATTTAACTAATCTTCATTTACACATACATTATAATAATAGTATGAAGCTATAAGATTTAACTAATCTAGATTCTAGATTTACACATACAATGTAATTGTAATGTGGAGTTATGAGGTTTAAACATCCCGAGTTTTAAGTTGTGTTTCCTTTTAGTTTTATTTTTTGAGCCAAAATTGATATAATTGAAAAGATAATGAATTTAAATTTATTTGATAAAGGACTGGAAAATTTTGAATTAAATTGATAAAAGATTAGAATTTGTTTAATTGAAATAATAATAATAATAATAATAATATTATTATTCAACCATCTAAATAAAATAAAATAACCAAAAAAAAAAAAAAAACACTAAATCTCCCCTCAAATCTCGCCCTCCCTACCTCCCTCTTAATCTCACCCATGTCATCGTCTTCACTTAGCCGCCCTCCAAATCTCTCGCCTTCTCAATCTCATGCCTACAACCGTTGGTTTAGCAATCTTCTCTTGAATTCTATCGTCTCGGCTAACTTTTGATGACCAGTCTCGGCAAGTCACCGACCTTTATCGCTTACAAAGATGTTTCATGTATTTCATGCTTTTGTTTCTACTTTGAACATCGTTTTCAACAATGATATCCTAAAATTGATAGTGTTTGAAGTTGGCTTTCAAGAATCTATGGATAAACTAATCACATGCATGAAGATGATGAAATTCCCTGCAACTAGTTTGACACCAATCTTAAATCCATATAGGGTCTCTAAGATTGTCATTGGTGGATTCTATTTGTTTGGTCACATCGTATTGTGGTTGCAATTCCTGGCATAATCAACTCTGCACTTTATCATTTTAGAGGAAGTTCATCGCTATGGACATCCATAAGCTTTTTGACGACTACCACCGCCTAGTCATTGGCTTTACCGCACATGCATGTGTCGTATAGGCAGTTGGAAGCGTTAAGACCGTATTCGGCGATTTCTAATTTTTCCTTCTAGAATGTTTAGATAGAATGTGTTTGTGGTATTCGAGTTGTTTTTAAAGCATTATTTCTTTGCATTCTTATTTGCACTTGGTTATTTTAGGGTACTTTGGTCATTTATTAATTAGTATTTTTTATTTTATTTAAATTTGTTTCGCTATTTTTATAATTTTGAAACCTTTTTGCGATTTTTCGAAATGAAATTTTACTATTTCTCTTGTGACACCTTTTTTTTTTCTTCTTCTTTTTTTCTTGATGGAGTGTTTTGTTAAATTTTCTTTCTTTTTTTTTTTTTTAAAAAAAAACTTTAAATTCAATATTATTGCAACTTTGACAACTTCTAAAATCATCTATTTTATTTGAAAAAGTATTTTCTCATATTGTATTCTCTCATCATCTTAGATGACGAGATTAAGATGTAATTTGGTGGTTTATTTTGTTTTTTATACATTGCTTCAAAAGAGAAATTTTAAATTGCAATGCCTACATTATTATTGGAACTTCAAAGGAGCATTTGACACGAGTTTGAAGAGGAATGGTGTTTGGCTTTGGATGAATGTTTTCTGTAATGTGAACTTGAATAATAATAATAATAATCATAACAATAATATATATATATATATAGAACTTGGATGATAATTTTACTATTCAACGTCTCTCAAATACTATTCAACTCTAGGTCACATCATCTCTTTATTTCCTTTCCTTTTTTCTTTATAATTTCCTTTTATCATTTTTTCTTCTTATACATTTTTCTTGGGGTTGTTTTAATAATTAAATTATATAATTAGTAATTAAAATATATAAAATAAATTTATAAATTAGAAAATCGATTTTTTTATAAGAAAAACATTTACAATTTTATTATAAAAATATTTAGATAGATGTTCATATAAAAATTAAAATGGTAACGTGAAGTATACTATCAAATTAATCTTTTTTTATAATAGAAAGAAGTATTGTCATAGATTCATAATAGGATACCTTCA
This sequence comes from Citrullus colocynthis, assembly GCA_031780015.1. Taxonomy (NCBI): domain Eukaryota; kingdom Viridiplantae; phylum Streptophyta; class Magnoliopsida; order Cucurbitales; family Cucurbitaceae; genus Citrullus; species Citrullus colocynthis. The sequence goes on along the minus strand of QLSR01000464.1, from coordinate 1,794,681 downwards.
GGAAAAGTGAAAGACATAGATGCCTAACTGTTTGACCAAATATTCATATTACCAAGATATTTTATTTATTTATTTATTTATTTATTGTTATTAACATTATTTGTCTCCCCCCACCCCCAAAGAGAAAAAACTAAATAAATACATCAATTGGGCTTCAAATAGCCCACAGGCTTTCAACAATCACACAGCCCATTTCCTTTTCCCGTACAATAGGAAGATTTCCCCCTCCAAGAATGGATTAAATTGAATATTATTTTTTAGGAAAAAAAAAAAAAAATGATTGCATTTACTCTACTCCAAAAATAGGTTACAGAAAGCTTAATGAAAGATTGTGAGATCAATTGCATATCAAAAAGTGTAGAATATAATTAAAAAAAGTCAATATGAGCCTACAAAGTATATAAAAAAGGGTTGAAAATGAGTTTGTGAGCTACACAAATTAAAAACAAAAATGTTACTATGCTTTGATTAATTGTAAGCCAATTAACTTCTTCATTTTAGCCTATAGAATACAATTTGAAACTAATTTTCCATAATCATGGTTTTATTATTTATATTAATATTTTTACATATACTTCATTCAAATTCGTAATCAACCTAATATAATTAAACTCATTGAGACACATACTTCTGTTTAAATCTCCCACCTCGCATCCATGTTTTGTCTAACTAAGAAAAAATTCCCTCATAATCTNAAATTATCATTAATTTATTTTTGGACATGTTTTATGTTATAAAATTTGTATAGTTACTATTTTGTAATATTATACAATTTAGTGATGTTTTCAAATATAGAAAAATGAACCAAAATATTTACAAATATAACAAAATTTCACTATCTATTCGTGGTTTATCGTAAATACACTGTGATATTTTGCTATTATTTATAAATATTTTCAGCAGTTTTGTGATTTAAATTATTTTTCCTACAATTTATAACACATTACATGGTACATAATCAAAGAAAAAAAAAAAAACTAAATTTATAACATGACATAATATATTTTTTTAAAATATTTTATTTTTACTTAATATGATTTTGCATTTTAGAATTTAAAATACAACGAAAATATAAAAAATGTTGTTTTATTTGGATTACAGAGTTTGAAAACTTTTTTTAATTTAAATTATCAGCCAAATATATATTTGCTCAATTTAATCCATCTAAAAATATAAAACATAAGATGGCTAACCAAACAACTTAAATTTACTATTGAACCCATTTATTATTGATTTGAATTCCCAAGCTAATATTAAGATTTTCAGTTTGTTGGGTATATTACATAGTACATAATTAAAGAAAAAAAAAACTAAATTTATAATATGACATAATATATTTTTTAAAAATATTTTATTTTTACTTAATATGATTTTGCATTTTAGAATTTAAAATACAACGAAAATATAAAAAATGTTGTTTTATTTGGATTACAGAGTTTGAAAACTTTTTTTAATTTAAATTATCAGCCAAATATATATTTGCTCAATTTAATCCATCTAAAAATATAAAACATAAGATGGCTAACCAAACAACTTAAATTTACTATTGAACCCATTTATTATTGATTTGAATTCCCAAGCTAATATTAAGATTTTCAGTTTGTTGGGTATATTACATAGTACATAATTAAAGAAAAAAAAAACTAAATTTATAATATGACATAATATATTTTTTAAAAATATTTTATTTTTACTTAATATGATTTTGCATTTTAGAATTTAAAATACAACAAAAACATAAAAAATGTTGTTTTATTTGGATTACAGAGTTTGAAAACTTTTTTTAATTTAAATTATCAGCCAAATATATATTTGCTAAATTTAATCCATCTAAAAATATAAAACATAACATGGCTAACCAAACAACTTAAATTTACTATTGAACCCATTTATTATTGATTTGAATTCCCAAGCTAATATTAAGATTTTCAGTTTGTTGGGTATATTTAAAAAAAATAATAATAAGATTGGGTTTAAATTATTCTTGCAATCGAAAAAAAAACTTAATTATTATTGTGTTTAGGGAAATTATTTCAAATTACCAAACTGTTGAAAATATTTACAAATAATAGTAACATATCACAATCTATTTACGATAGAACACGATAGATGGTGATTGACTACTGTTTATATCTATCGGACACAATAGATACATATAGTAATCTATCACAAATAAATAATAAAATTTTGTTATATTTATAAATATTTTAATTTATTTTGCTATACTTAAAAACAGTCATTTGTTTATTATACCTCTTTTTTCTCCTCTTCGTCATCTCTCTCTCCCAAGTAGATAAGGGGAATCATAATTTACTCTAGTCTATTAATTTAATTAAATTAAATATCTCTTAACTCAAAGCAAATTCTCTCAAACCCCTTTAATTTTAAATTGATAAGGTCAAAAAATTTGTAGTATAGTGTAGATGTGAAAGAAGTTATTAAAAATAAAAAAATAAAATAAAAATAAAATAAGAAAAGTTATTTTGAAGAAAAAAGATCTTAAATGAAAAAAAGGATAAAAACGTAAAAAGCAACCAACTGTTTGACGTAGCCTGGGACGATTGGGAATTCGATTAAGGCCTCCACGAGACGAAATAAAAAAGAAAAATTTAAAAATATATTGTGGTTTTATAAATTATTTAGGAAAATAATGTAGTTTTTGAAATATTTATGGAAATATTGTAGTTTTTATTGGGAGTTGATATTTGGGGAGTTGTGTGCTTGGCCGAGGGTTCAACCCTCGACCTTCTTTCCTTTATATGTATATTTTTAAATTGTTTTTTCCCCCACCTTCCCCTTCACTTTTTCCACCTCCCTACTTCGAAAAATTTTTAAAAATATTATAGTTTTATAAATTATTTAGAATTATACTTTAATAAATTTTAAAAAATATTGTAGTTTTATAAATTATTTAGAATTATACTTTAATAATATTATTTTAACTGACATTCTTTTAAAAACCGTTATAATAACAAACATATATTTTATCACTAACCAACCAATATAAAATTAAAGTGTTAATATTAATTCAACAATTTATTGTTTTTTTTTCTACTAAAATTAGTAATAATAAAAAAATTCAATGTGTCCCACAAGGCGGACGTCGCCGATTTCAAGCTGGTTGGCGTCGCTAACTTTGCACTCTAGGTTGCTCTGGTGGATTTGGTTGCTCTGGTACCTCTGCAGGCGCTTCATAGACGTCGTGTTCATGTGTATGCATGTTTGAAGACGATGGCCCGACTTCTGGATCATAATATTCTGAACCAAAGGCTGGTTGCATCATCATCGGACTAGTATAACCAGTCTGGCTCTGCGTTTGCGTCTGCATCATGGGAGGCAATTCTTCCACATTATGGTCAACCGCATCAAACTCATCTTCTTCTACTCGAGCACGTCCCCTATGCCTAGGAATTGGTGGAGGTGCAATAGGTATATCGTACGTGTAGTGTAATTCCTCCATGTAACTTGTGTTATTATTGCATATAGTAAATACTTGAATAGGATCATTTGCAACATCACGAAGACTACTATTGCTCGATCTCTGTCAATTACAAAACAAGTGGATAATATTTCAAATAAAATTTAAATAAAAAATAATTAGACAATATTTGATTATATACCAAATGACCCAAAGCAGCTCCCGGACGAGTAATGTAGCGTCTCGTAATATTATTATACCAAATAATGTAATCTTGAGTTGCATCCATATCGAATTACCCAAGTGAAACGCCGACTGCAATAAACCTTCTATGATAGTGCCATCGCACTACCAAATGTGCAACTTTTTCAGACCAATCTGCAGTTTTTAGGTCAGTGTCATGTAGTAGGGGTTCAGTATTGCACTATGATGGAACATCCTGTTTGAAACCAAACTGTCGAATTATCCTGTCAGGAAGATGCCACTCACCAATGTGAAAACATATGAGTGGGCTCATCGTCTGCCATATGTCTTGACCGCTCTTACAAAAATTGGGCAAAGTGTTCATAACAGCTTTGTAAGGCTCCCAAATAATCTGAAACATAACATATTACATTAAAAATATTAAATACAAGTATATGAAAAAAATATATATATAAAAAATTCATTTGGGTTTAGTATTCACATCATGGTCAGGTTGAAGCAGATCAAGCATATATCTATATTGACTCACTACATGTGCAGCTGACCTAGTTACACAAAATTGGCCTCTTCCCCTATATTATTAAATTAATATTTTAGGTTTAAAATTAACTATATTAGTCATAAAAAATATTAGCTAAATTAAATTAAAATGACTTACCGAGAACTGTAGGCTCATTCTGCTAATTGATGCTCGTTGACATGTCGGAGTTGTTGAGCCATTGTTGGAAATCGTTCCCAAGCCCATATTTGTAGCAATATCAGAGGCCCAACGATTTCACGAACATCAGGTTTTGTTGCCTTACATAACTGTCTATATAGCCATGCCAAACACGCTCCACCCTAAGAATATCGTCCCGCCTCATGGAGATTGGCTAGAAGTGGAAGGAACATTAGGTGCACGAAGTGACTTGATTTATCAGAAAACAGACTTCCGCCCATCATCTGCAGTATGTATGCTTTTGTGTATCTCGTGACAAATTCTTCATCTGCATCATCATCAAGTCTCAGAAATTGTGTCCCCAGCTATGTTAGACTCAACCTTGATCCCCTAATTTTATTTGTAGGTGGGGTCACACCGAGTAGCATCTGATAAATATGCAGCCAATCATCATGCATTACCCCGGTAACAGGATCGTTATCGACAAGTAGTCCAAATAATATTTTTATTTCTTGGAGCGTGATAGTGACTTCTCTAGTAGGCACATGAAATGTATGGGTCTCTGGCCTCCATCTCTCAACAAGTGCAGTGATGAGGTGCCAGTCTAACTGAATGAATCCTGTCTGGCAACCCTATAAAAGCCTGATGCACGCAGAAATGGTAGTATGCGACGATGAAGTGGGATGGTACGATAAACAACCGCCTCACGCCGTCTACAGCACACCTCGCCTGTAGTCCAATCTTGCCATACATTTGTTGATCGATGAACAGATTGATTGTATAAAATATCGGGATCAATCGGTCCTGGGTTTAAAGTCATGATCAAGAAGAAAACAAATTATATATTTATCATGTAAAGCATACAAATAAATTAGGATTTAAAAGCGAGAGAGAGTGATATAGTGAGAGCACATGATAAAAATATTAATTTTATTATTAAAACATTGGTTACATGGTAGAAATATTAACGAAAAAAATCTCTAACTGTCTGGTGCCTGTCTTCGTAACGAATGACATTTCCTTCGATTATGACCTAACTGATTACAAAATCCACAACGTACTTGAGAACTTGGTTCTGTCCAGTCCATCTCATTATGATATCGTGAACTCTTTGGTCTACTAGGTTTTCTCAATAACGTCGGGCCGACATGTAAAATAGGCATATTAGGAGGTGCGATCCAGTAGTCTTCATGCGGTACAGGTTAAAATTGAGGAGAGTAGCATGCAGCGTATGTCGACATTTTATAGTAGTCCTCGATGAAATATTCATAGTTCATGTTAAATCCTGAGCAAACTGCCATAAAATGCGAACATGGAATACCAAATGCTTGCCACTTGTTACATGAACAGTACCGTTTGGAATCACTCAGCTTCAGTATTTGAATATTTCCTCCTTTAGAATTGAGGCTGTGACGTCCGGTTTTCACATGAAATACATCTTCATATCGATCATATGATTGGACTTCATGTTTACTGGATCTTGCAGCCCATTTTTAGATTTTTTTCGTGTGCGTACCTGAATATTTACTCACTCAGTATTATAAAAATATTTGGAACAAATTGTTGATTATTAAAAAGAAAATTATTACCGGGTGTATTTATCTCGACGTCCAAGGCAGCTCTTATTTCTTCTCTTCTTTTCTCAAAATAATTTACATACTTGTAGAATGTTATTTGAGCAAGAGCATTTATCGGCAACATTCGAGCTCCTTTGAGGACTCAATTGATGCACTTTAATAAATTCGTCGTCATCTACCCGTACCTAAACCCTCCATCGTGTGCTTGAGTCCATTGCTCAATACTAATGTTGTCAAAAAAACTCATACAACTCCTATTTATTCGCTTGATGTCTTCCACTGCTTTATTAAACTTGCGAACTTGGAACTGACATCCAACACGATAGAAAAATTTTTTTAATGTATTGAACTTGTATTTTTGATTAAAATTACTTACAATATGGCGTAAGCAGAATCTATGGTGACATTCTGGCCCTGTCCAACCATTTTCTGGATTGTTCGCTGCCGAGATGATGCCACCATGCCGATCTGAAATCAAGCACACCTCTTCATGTATAACAATTTCTTTGAGGTGTTTTAAAAACCATCCCCACGTGTCAGCAGACTCCTCATCTACAACGGCAAATGCAAGAGAAAGAAGATGCCCATTTGAATTAACTGATGTAGCAATTAGCAACTTTCCTCGATATTTTCCATACAAGTGAGTATCGTCTATTTGAATAATCGGCCGACATCTATTAAATGCTTCTATACAAGGACCAAATACCCAAAATACAGAAGTAAGGATGGCATGTCCTTCAGTATGTGTGTTTTTTATTCTCCAGTCCACTCGTGTGCCGGGATTTGTACGCTTGACCATATACAACCACCTGGGCAATAGTTTGTATGAGTCATCCCAATCACCAAACACTCTGGCCAATGCCTTTCGTTTACTCTCCCACACCCTATGGTAAGGAACATGGTATCCCCATTCTGTTTTGATGTCGTTGTAGTTGTGCCACACTGATGGACGGTTTTTCCCTCACAGCTTCACAAAACTCCAGTGCAATCATTGAAGAATCTAATTGCACATGAGTTTGGCTAAGCTCTGAGTAAAAACATGTATGTTGGTCAACACACTTAGTAATCTGTGTTGGTCAACACACTTAGTAATCTCGAACAAATTGTGAGATTTTTTCTTCGCTGCACGGAGTCGCCACTTGCAACCATCCTCCCATTTCTTACACCGAATTGCCCAAATATTCAGTGTTGATTTCACGACCTCATATGGTGTGTGACACTTGATAGCAGAACACTTGACCAAATGTTGTAACATTTATTTGTTTTGAAAAATCATACCTTTATATAATTGGGTATTGTCAACGACTACCGGGGCTACAACTTGGTCATGTTCTCTAACGTTATCTATTATATTCATGTCAAGATTAGCGAATGTATCTGACGACATTTCATGTTCACGACCATCGAAATCCAACTCCTCGAATTCATCATCTGTCAATTTCTTATTTTACTATGTTCAACTCTATGTATTCCTCTATCCGTAGAGTACATTGAATGTACAGAAATGGCTATAACAGAGTTTCTGTTATTCGTATTAACAGCTACTCTAGGAGGAATGTTTTTATGCGGTGCTAATGATTTAATAACTGCCATAAAAGAACCTTGATTGATTCCCATTGTACTCGCCTACTATACTGAAACTCCTGGATCCGAAAACGGAGCCAATCATTCTAACGAATCTATAAGAATATGCTCAAGGGTCCCTCTTTTTGCTGATTGAAGGAGGTATTCCTTTCGCTTGGTAAGCAAGTTGGGTCGATATTCTTAGCCGAGCATCCCCCCCAGAGCCAGAACACAGGCGCCGACCTCCAAGCTTTTCATGAGCACCGGCACAAGTGAATAAGAGAGGATCACGTCTTTCTGTTATAAAATCTCTATATTGATTACCAGTCACAATATTTTCATCGTCATAGGCTGGTGCAACTGATTCAGGATCAGGATCAATACATTGATTCAAGCCTTCAAACTGACTCAACGATTGTGCATTCAAGTCTACATCCAAGTCTACCCTACTCACATTAATGTATAAATGCACTAGGTTCGGGAGCGGCGTTGCAATTGAAAACATCAGATTCATCGCTTGTTCGTTATGAATGGGGAATGAGATATACTTTACAGATCCTAATGGTGTTAGATTAGGATGTCTGTATATTATTTCTAAGTGGTTTAATCTCATATCTACACCAAGTGATAGCCCAATCATTTCAACAAATTGTTCAAAAACAAGTCCACTATTCACATTTATGCTAAAACCCCCACATGCTGGCTGGTCATATTCAACTCCATCAACACCATCAACGATATGACCATTTGTAAACAACATAAATCCCAAACACTTGTCTACCATTATCTAAAAAAAAGAAAACAACAATATACATCAATAATTATTTAACTAAAAACTCTAATATTAAAAAAATCTAGTAATATCTAAAATGCAACGAAAATATAAATTTGTACTAAAAAATTAGAATTTACTGTAATACTAAATTTAAAAAACAAAAAGAACATTAAAAGATAATATTATTTTTTAAAAATTCTAAAACTAATATTATTTATTTTAATAAAGATCAATATTATTTCTTCTAAAAATCAATATTATTTTTTTTAAAAAAAATTAACATGGTAGATCTAATATAATATTAATATGATAAATCTAATATAATATAAACAAGAACATTAACTTATAGAAACTCATAACATCAATATATAAATATTATTCAATTAAAATACTATTAACAAAATAAATACGAATATTAAAATGACATATTTAGATTTAAATGGTATGTCTAGTGTAATATAAATCTCAGAAAATGAAATGATAACTTACAAATTCAGTAATGGTTTACTTATTTTTCTTTCTCGAAGTGACAACGATCGATCTTTGCTTTCCAAATAGCAACAAATATTGTAAAAAAAAAAAAAAAATAGCATGAGAATAGAGAAAATAATTTATATTATTTTAAAAAATATATATATATTTCATAAATCAAATTTACAAACCTCGTAAATTTGGAAAAAAAAGAGTATTTCGGTAGATAGTGGGAAAATGAGAGGAAGAAGAGGTCGGCGCGGGAGCTGCTCGGATTTGTGAGAAGTTGCAAAGAGAGGCCAGATGGGAAGAAGAAATAGTGGGAGGAAGAGAGGCCGGATTGGAAGAAGAAATAGTGGGAGGAAGAGAGGTCGGGCAGCATTTAAAGACATTTGGTCGAGGGTTGAACCCTCGACCATAAGTCACGGGCTCGGCGGCAGCGGCGACAGAGAATCTCTGCGATGACGCGACGGGACGTGCGGTGGATTCTCTGCGACGACGGGACGTGCGGCGGAATCTCCTTGCGTTGGTAGTAGGCCTTGTGTTGGTAGTAAGCCTTGCGTTGGTAGTAGGCCTTGCGTTGGTCGAAAGTTGAGGCCTCCTTGCGTTGGTCGAAGTAGGCGTTGCGTTGGTTGAAGGTTGAGGCCTCCTTGCGTTGGTCAAAGTAGGCCTTGCGTTGGTCGAAGGTTTGCGTTGGTCGAGAGTTGAGTTCTCGACTTTTGCCTTGGTCGAAGGTTGAGGTCTCGACCTTTGCCTTTTTCACTTTTCAATCTTCTCTCTCAGGCCTCCTTGTGTTGGTCGAAGTAGGCCTTACGTTGGTCGAAGGCTTGCGTTGGTCAAGGGTTGAGGTCTCGACCTTTGCCTTTGTCGAAGGTTGAGGTCTCGCCCTTTGCCTTTTCCACTTTTCAATCTTCTCTCTCCTCCCAACTACCATATTTTCCTAAATAGTTTCTATACTACAATATTTTTCTAATTATTTTTACTAAATACAATATTTCAATAAAAGGTCCAAATAAAAAATATAATGTTGTAGCTTTTTTTTTTTTTTGATAAATTAAAAAAATATAAATTATTTACAAATATAGAAAAATTGAACTGTCTGTCAGCGATAATGAAAATTTTCTATATTTGTAAATAGTTGATTCATTTTGCTATATTTGAAAACATTATTTTTTTTAGTACATTAGAGAGTAATTACAATGGGTAAAACTTTTATGGCTAATAATTAAGTGCATAGCAACATTTAAAAAAATTACAAATATAGCATAGTTTATCAATAACGACTCTATCGGTAATAGACTCATATGGGCGATATAGTATTTATTTTGAGCTTGCCATATTTGCAACTGCCCTAAAAGATAAAAAAATAAAATATCACTAATTTAAATATAATAATAAATAATAAACATATTATAAAAGATTTATTTGTTAATTTAAAGGTATTTTTAGACATATTATTGTTTTTATAATTTTTTTTAATAATTTTTGTTGTCATTATCCTAAGATTTAGATATTGATATTTCTATTGATATCCAAATTCTAAATATTTTTTTGGGAAAAATATCTTGTTGATCCTTGAGTTTTTAGGAATAAGTGTGTTTGGTCTCTAATGTTTCAAATTAGTCATTTTAGTTTTTGAATTTTCAAGAATAGATTTAAAATATCGCTCAACTAATAAATATATTAAATGTTAAATTAATTAAAAATATGACGTAACAAGATGACTAGAGAAAATATTATTTTTTAAAAATCTTTCCCACTTCTCTCTATCCTCTTTCTTCTTCTTCACTCTTCTCCATCTTCATGTCCCTTCGCCTGTCATTTTTTGAATTGAAGAAGTTGATGAAGTTTGTTCCCTTCCCTCCTTCTTCTTTACCTCACAAGCAAATGAATTGAATGGAGAATATGTATTGATCAAAGATTTAGAAGAACAACGCAAATACAAATGATATATGGAAACAGATCTCAAGAGCGAACATGAAAGGACGACTAAAACTCGTATCCAACACAATACACAACCCACCCAACATATTCCTTAGGAACAAGAATGACATTGTGCAGTAACGTAGAAAAACTAGTTAAAAACATAAGAATTACTCAGTAAAGTTGATTAATACAAGTTTTGTGTTGTCTAAGAAAAGACTAGATGGTTCAAAATGGTGTAAGAGAAGACGGGAACCTATTTCAGGTTCACATTCGTGCCAAAATTTATAATTCATAGCAGTTGGTATTGATAAGAAGAGTTGTGTGATAAGGTTCCTAATCAGTGTGAGAGAAAGAAGAGAGAGTGAAGTGAGCAAATTTTATCAACTTCTTCCACTGAAAAAACGATAGACAAAGAGACATGGAGATGGAGAAGAGAGGACAAGAGAGGAGACAAAAAATAAGCAAAAGAAGAAATAGGAGACAAAGAAGAGAGAGAAGTGGAAAAGATTAAAAAAATATTTTTTTTGCAAGTCATCTTACCATATCGTATTTTTAATTAATTTAATATTTAAATTAATATGTTTATTAGCTGAGAGACTAAAATGGCTAATTTAAAACATTAGGACCAAATGCATCCATTCTTTAAAACTTAAGCCTAAAAGGGTTTTTTTTTCCCCAATTTTTTTAAGATAACAACATAAAAGGCCAAAAGAAAAGCCTTATATTTCAATTACGTCTAGTTGTACTATTTTTTTTCAAGAATGTCCAAATAAGCTTCTTTATTAGACAAAAACCAAAGTCTAATTACTTTTTAGGTCCCATCCTACAATTAATTACGATTTTTTAAAAAAAGAAAACTGAAAGATTTTTTTAAATGGAAACTCAAAGGTTTCCTTGATTCACGCCCTCCCTCACACCTCAATTTCTCCTTCTCTCTCTCTCCCCTCCACACGATTTCACACCTCTCTGCTGCTGACGTTTGCCATCCATAGTAATGCATCGTTAGTAGGTTCATCGGCCATTTGTTGGCCAGAAACTGTCGCATGTCGTTCACGAGTTCATTAGCGCTGATTCGTCCGAGTCGGTCGCACGTCTTTCGTCCTCGTTCATCAGTCGTTTTCCATCATCGTCGATATCTATGATACAATTTAGGTTTATAATTGTGAATGTGAGATTTCAACATATATGCTCTAATGGATGGTTTATTTTGAAAATGGTGATTTGTATATGATGTATATCATGATATATCGTATATATTTTCAATAATGTGGAATTTCTGCAAGCTTATTAGCATATAATATATGACATATAGAGTGGGTTATCTAAAATAATATTACTGTCATGTAGATTAAAATTTCGAATGGTACAACCATTTTTTTGAGTATATTTCAGATATATTTACAATATATTTCAAATATATTTACTAGTATATTTTATATATTTGTTAGAATATTTGCAAATATCTAATGCAACATTCAAAGGTATATTTAAAAATAAACATGAATACTTTTGAAAAACCAACAATTTGGTGTGAAAAATAGTGTTATTTGAGTACAAATCAAATATATTTACCAGGATATATTATATATTGGTTAGAACATTATTGTAAACATCTAATACAATGTCCTACGATATATTTAAATATATTATATTATCATATGGATATTGTTATATTGAAACTTTTAAATGGTACAACCATCTGTTTGACTAAATTTCAAATCTATTTACCAGTATATTTTATATATTAGTTAAAATACTTGAAAACATATAATACAAAATTCAAAGGTATATTTAAATATAACTATGAATGTGCCAGAAAAACTAACAATTGTTGTGAAACCAGCTGTATTTGAATACATATCAAATATAATTACTAGAATATTTGATACATTAATTAGAACATTGCAAACAACTAAAACAATATTTTAAGGTATGTTTAAAAATAACAATGAATCTGTTGGAAAAACTAATTGTTTGATACGTTAAATAAAAAATAAAAGTATATTAAATACATTTTCTCTTTCCAATTAAAAATAAAATAAATCTAAATAATTAATAATATATAATAAATGTATTTTCTCCTCCACATTAAATATACTTTGTAAGTATAGAAAAGTATATAATAAATATATTTTTTCTCTCTAATTTTCTATCCCCAGCCTTGAGGGGCACTTTTACCCAAAAATTACATTAAATCTCGTTTTTTTAAGAGACATTGAATCTATGAAAATCTTTTTTTTTTTTTTTTTTGTATGATTGATGTGAAAAGGTACAAAGATTGAAACATCCAAAACGTATCAAAATATTATTATTTTATGTGGTGTTAAAACTTACAATTGCTTTCCAAAAAGAAATGATTCCCAAACAAAATGGCAAAACTTCTCTACTTCCTCCCGCTCATCATTCATCTTTTGTCCGCCGTCCCCGTCGCCGCCGAGCGCCACCCTCTCGACCCACTCTCTCCGCCCGAGTTCGAACTCATCCGATCACTCATAATCAATTCCAACCCCTCCACCAACTTCACCTTCCAGTACGTCGCCCTCGCCGACCCCACCAAGCAATCCGTCCTTTCATGGCTCTCAAACCCCAAAACCCCGCCGCCGCCGCGCCGCGCCATCGCCACCGCCCGTTTCAACAAAGCCACACACGAGATCCTCATAGACCGACACAAAAAAACGGTAATATCGAACCGGGTATACTCCGGTCCGGGGTACGCGCCGTACACATTCGAGGAGCAGTTCGCGGCCGCCGTTCTGCCGCCGTCCCACCCGCCCTTCGTGGCGGCGATGAAAAAAAGAGGGCTGAAATTGGAAGAGGTGGTTTGGGGAAAAAAGGAAAGTGGAGAAGAGGATTGTGAAAGTACAGTGCTATTATTTGGATGGGAGCGTGAATCTGTACATGAGGCCTGTGGAAGGAGTGACGGTGACCGTTGATCTTGATGAGATGAAGATTATTGGGTTTCGGGATAGATATGTGGTTCCAATTCCCAAGGCGGACGGGACTGAGTACAGAGAATCAAAGCTCAATCCGCCGTTTTTGCCGCCTTTGAACGGAGTCAAGATGCTGCAGCCCGACGGCCCAAGCTTTAAAGTCAATGCCCACTCCATTAGGTACACAACTTTTTCACATTTTCTTTATTTAATTGTCTTTTCTGATGATTGGCTCTCATTCGTTTTAAACTATTAAGATTTAAATCCGTTTTTATACTTTTTGAAACGTTGATTTTGATTTTTAATATTTTCAACTTTGATTCATTTTGACTATATACATCTAAAATATTCATTTTAGTCATTTTGATCTCTTCAAAATGAAGTAAAAATGCAAATAAAAGGACCATAATAATGAATTTTTTGAAAATACAAAGACCTAATAAACATCTTGACAATATGTCAAAGTTGAAAGAATAAGACCTAAAATGAACATTCCGAAAGGATAGAGATAAAAATGAACGAAAATAAAAAAAATATAAACACCAAAATATTATTTAAACATATTTGTTTCCAAAATTTCTCTTTCTAAAACTTTTCCATGTTATCTAGAGAGCTTTAAATCTCAATTAATTATAATCAGATTAACTAATAAATTAATATTAAAAAATTTATTATAAATAAAAATATATCAAATTATTTATAAATATAAAATAAATTTTTGTTATATTTGTAATTATTTTTATGTATTTTTCTACCTTTTAAAACATACCTTAATATTATTAGTTTTAATTATTTATAATTATGTTATTTGATAGATTTTTTATGTTTATCTTAACAATTTAATATAAAAATTAATTATTAAGTATTAATATTCTAATTAATTTATATTTATTTAAGTAAATTAAATGATTAGATGAGTGTTTAATCAATGTTAATATAAAAATTTTAATTTAGTTTTATTTTTAAGTAATTAAATAATTAATTAATATAATAATATATAAAATAATGCTAAATTTAATTTACGACTACGTTACTTGTTCTCTTTCATTTAATTATGTAGTTATTTAACTTTTTGATTTTTTATATACAAAATCTATAAAGCAAACACATATATTTAGCTTCTAGACGTTTTAATTACACTGTCTATTCAAATATAGACATTAGTTATCTTAGAGATTGAAAACCTAAACATTTTTAAATCCTAGATATTTAATATCCATGCCTATAAAATAATATTTGCGATGCAAATGGGCCCTAAGGGGTTATATCAATTAAAATCTTGAACTAATAATTGTATCAATTTAAATTCTAAACTTTTGTTAGAGTATTAATTTACAATCTTCTTCAAATTTCATTCGACCAATATTGTGTGAAACTTATCATTTAAGTCGATCAAACTCCTAGATGTTCATGAGTCAATCAATTTAGACTCTTATTATGATTATATTTGAAATATTCATGCATTAGTTCTCAAATGTGTTGACTTCTTTAAATGTCGAGTTTAAAAAATGAATGATTAGAGTAAATGCATGGGCAATTTTCAAAGAAAACTGTCTAAAAGTCTAAATTGATTAATTTATGAAAGTTTAAGGGGGTGTGATTCAATAAAATTGTGTGTTTCTTTCCACGAAATTTTTCTAAATGGAATATAATAAATGGTGTAAATTGATATATTTACAAAAATTTAAAGTCTAAATTAATATAATTATTAGTTCATAATTAAAATTGCTCTAAAATTTAAGAGTATGAATTAATATTATATATAATCAACCAAAGCAACAAACAAAGAAAAATAGTTTATTGTTAAAAATGTACCGTTTGATATGACCATAATAAGGATGGTATGAAAATAGTTTACTTATCATTGACTGGTCAATAAAATCTATTTCTAATAAAAAGGAGACAGAAATGCAGAGGGTAGTAAAATAAATATTAAAACATTATTTTGGTTTCTATATTTTGGAGTTTGTTCAACTTTGACCTTTATATTTTTAAATATTTAATTTTAGTCATTCTACTTTTAATAAATTTTAAATTTAGTTCTTACTACTAGTTGTGAATTTTTTCATTAACTTTTATTTTTTATTAACATTTTCACTATAAATTATGAAAACATATTTATATATTGTGTTTTTTTTCTTTAAGATTTATTAAAAGTATAGGAATGAAAATAGTATTTTAATCTAAAATAAATAAAAAGAGTTATTTTATTTTTATTTTCTTTCGCAATCTCTGAAGTTTGGTGGTTGTACTTGGATTGTATTTTCTATATCTTTTTGACAAGTCGGTACGGATCTCTTGATTGAAAAACACTTACCTGTGTATTAAGCTACATATGTATTCCACTTAATTGCTTAATGTCCCGACAAATTCTTCATATTTCTTTTTAAAGATATTATTTATTATTATTGTAATGTGATTAAAAGTGAATTTTTTAAAAAATAGGTTAATCTGAAATACTTTTGTGATTTCTCTCCCCCCACGATGGAGGGGGGCAAAATGTTGAAAATCACACTATTAATGTAGAAAATAATTAAACTAATTAAAATAAAGACAATTAAAGTTAAAAATACAAGAATTTATGTGAAAACTCTAAAGCGGTTACAATCATACAATTTTTTTTTTCTCAATGCCCAATTAAAATATTACTATTAATTCAAACACTTTTTTCTCTCTCAAAATTATAATTTTTGAAGTCTATCATTTCTTTTAATCTTTTCAACGGACAACAATAACCACTAGATCTTCTAATATTTTGTTAAAACTTTATCCAAAATTGCAGGCCTCATTGAATATTTTATACAACATGAGGTTATGCAAATGACATACATGGAATAAATCAATAATTTAGGTTTCAGCTGATTTTTGAAAATTAAATTTATTTCTTCTCAATTTCTAACCATGATTTTAATCTTCATCGTTAAAATTGAATTCTTATCAAAATTAAAAAAAAATATATATATATTCTTAAAAACTACTCTTTTTTTAATTTTCAAATTTTGGTTTAGTTTTTAAAATATTAATAGAAAATAAACAACAAATATAGAAATTCATAAACTTAATTTTTAAAAATTAAAACAAATAATAAAATAGTTACTAGAAGATTGCCTTAATTTTATATTAAAAAAGTAAGTAAAGGAAGCAAAATTATTGAGTTAGGGAAGTTTAAAGGTGTTGTTTTGAAAACGGAGCAGTTGGGCGAACTGGAATTTACACGTAAGCTTGGATGAGAGAGCAGGGCCAATGATATCGCTAGCATCCATCTATGACATGGAAAAGAAAGAACACCGGCAAGTAATGTACAGAGGGTTCATATCGGAGCTGTTCGTGCCGTACATGGATTTAAACGAAGAATGGTACTACCGGACGTTTTTCGACGCCGGCGAGTACGGCTTCGGCCAATGTGCAGTGCCGTTACAGCCGCTGAGAGACTGCCCGGAAAATGCGGTGTTTATGGACACGTACATGGCCGCCGGAGATGGCAGGCCGGTGAAGATGCCCAACACTTTTTGTATATTTGAGCGCCACGCCGGTGATATCATGTGGCGCCACACGGAGGGCACCATCCCCAATACACTTGTAAGTTACATTCTTTTTTTCGATTGTATTATTATTAAGAAAAAAAAGGTAAAGATTTGTTTGGTAAATTTAACTAAAATAGAGTCATGTTTCATGTTTTCACAAATTATAGTAGATTTAGAAATCAAATTAATTTTAAAACATATTATAATAGATTTAGAAATCAAATTAATTTTAAAACATATTATAGTAGATTTAGAAATCAAATTAATTTTTCAAAATATGTGTTCAATAATGTATTTATAAACCATAAAATTAATTATAGTTATTTATTAAATATTAGGTTGAATTTTAATTATTACCAATTAATTTATGAACTTGTTTTTTATGTTAAAGTTTTTGTATAATTATTATTTTGTAATATATCATATATTATATATTATAGGAGAAAATTAATATAAATAGAAAAAAAATCAAACTATTTAAAAATATAAAAAACAAATTCACTTTCTATTAGCGATAGAATGTCTATCGCTATAATAGAAGTTTATCGTGGTTTGTCATAGACAGTGAAATTTTTCTATATTTGTAAATAGTTTAACTCATTTTACTATATTTGAAATCATCCTTATCGTATATTGTATAATACATATTTAATTTAATAGAAATAATGGAATTTATAACATGAAATACTATATTTACTATTGTTTTTCTTTTCTAACATAATTTTGCATTTTAAAATTTCAAATTTGAAATCTGGATATACTGAAAACATAAAAATATTGTTTTCAGAATTTGTGAATCATATAATTTAGGAATAGTTTTCAAAAATAGAATCAAAATTGCTTACAAACACATATTCACCAATATTCACTAAACTTTGTGAATCTTAACACATAAAACACAATATAGATGGCCTACCATATAAGCTTGAAAATGCTTGGATGAGTTGCACTCATATTCACGCAACCTATTCATATGGCTTATTATGAGTTGTCACTTGATAAACTTGTCTTTTTTTAAAAGATATTTTAAATGATGCACAAAGAATTGGTGGGTATATCCAAGTATTGCTCATCAATTAAAAAAAAAATGATTGGGTGCATCTCGAACTACGTCTATCATTGTTCTCAACCCTTCAATCACAAATTGCCACAAAATAAAATTTCCTTTAAAACAAATATTTTCCATAGAGATTATTCAATCCAAAATTTACTTTTATTATATTATTGTTTTAAGAACCCCTTATGAGTTGATTTGAGTTGTACCTATCTTTATACAACCGATCTAATTGCCTAATTAATAAATAAGATAATTAAAAGGTGATGCTAGACATTGATTAGAATCCAACTTAGACACGGGAAAATTATGTATTGTTATAGCTAATAGATTTTTAAAATTTTCATTTCGAGTCCATGTGTTGTCCCATCGACTAGTCGTTGAGTCTAGAGTTCTTGGACTATCTCATAAGTTATAACATTATTCCGAATCTATGACTACATTGTTTTTCAATTTGTTGAAAATGAAGAGATTAAATGATTTATGATATTGCGAGTGACATATTTGCAGATTAGTGAGACGAGGGTTGGCCTCTGTTCTCAATTCTTTTTTTTTATTTTTTATTTTTAATATAAGGTACTCTGCTCTCAAATCTCAATATTCAATTCATTACTTTAAAATAAATATATTACATAGATGAGAAACGAAAATAAGAATTATAAAACAAAAGAATAAAATTTATTATGAAGCCGGTGTTGGTTTTTAAGTCATGGAACATATCTCGCATCTTATCATTTTAAACTTTCAAATTGATTAATGAAAGTAAATGATATTGTATAGATGAGAAAGGAAAATAAAAAAAAAAAGAAATCTATAAATTTAGAGACAAAAGAGATTGTAAAATATATATATATTATCAATAAAATGAAAAAAAAAAAAAGGAAACGATAAGAAAAAAAAAGGGGCTTGATACACAACACCACTATAATGACAAGTAATAAAGGTCGGTGGAAGCTATTCCACAAGTGAATTTACTTTTTGGAGTTTGACGACGAGAGTTGTCGTTGGAGATAATTGTGGAAGCCTCAAGTTAGTTCTTGGAGTGTGATAGTGATAGTCGTCCATGATGGAACTATTGAAAACATTGAAAAAAGGGAGAGTTGGTTAAATATATTTTAACTCAACTTAACCAACATTTAAAATTGGTGGGCCAAACATTAAGAGATATATTTTATCAGCTTAACTCACATTGGTGGGAAAGTTAAAATTTAATTTTATAATTAGATTTAGTAAATATAATTTAAGACGTAATTTAACCATGACTTTTATATAATGTTAAGTGAATTCCCTGTTTTGCCCTTCGTTACAGGTTGGGCTAACTGGTTTGCTAGAAGTTAGGGCGTCAAAGTACACTCACAATGACCCAATAAAGGAGGAAGTCTACGGCCCTTTGTTAGCCGACAATACGATCGGCGTCCGCCATGATCACTTCCTCGTCTACCATCTCGATCTCGACATCGACGGCGGCGCCAACTCCTTCGTCAAATCCAACCTCCGCACTGCCCGATCGCCTGACCCGGATTCCCCTAGGCGTAGCAATTGGACGGTCGTCGCCGAGACGGTCAAAACAGAGGCCGATGCGAGGATCAAATTCGGCCTCCAGGAGGCCGAATTGGCAGTCGTTAATCCCAATCGGAGGACCAGAATGGGGAATCCCGTCGGCTACCGTCTGATTCCGAAGTCGGCGGCGGGTCCTCTTTTGAGTGCTGATGATTACCCCCAAATTAGGGGAGCGTTCTCCAATTACAATGTGTGGGTTACACCGTATAATAGCTCCGAGAAATGGGCTTCTGGATTCTTCACTGATCAGAGCCGTGGAGACGATACCTTGGCTACTTGGAGTCTCAGGTAAACCGTCTGATTAACAGAATCTAAATTAATTCTTATGCGTTGTACTTAGCTTAAGAAAAGGATTTATGCATGTGATTAGGTAAAGTGAATCATCTTCTAGCCAGTATTTGGATGGTAGATCTGTGATTGATTTTATATACAATATAAAAATATAGGTTTAGTACTTTGGTTAGTAGACTTTAACATGTGATACGTAGCCAGTGGGGTACACAGTCGTCTTGGTATATTAAACAAAAGTTTGTATTGAATAATAGAATAACTCTTAATTTTTAAGTCAGCCCGAAAGACAATTTTTCCTTACAAAGAGCTAAGCACCCTTAATCTTTGTGTTTTAGTTTCTAGGATGTTTGTGGATTATCATGACAAAAATACATGTATAATTTATGAGTTTGATTCCTGTAGTTTGGGGTGAGGTAAACGAACCTCTTACCTCGAAGTTCATTCTTATGGTTTTGTATGTTTCAATTTGGTCGAACTAATTTTTGTCATATTTCACCTTACAGTTCAAGGTAGTGTTTTTCTACTTGATAAACTACGTTACTTGATTGTATTATGGTTTAAGAGAAAATGAGTAAATTTTTGGATAGGAACCATGAACAGGATTCAACCAAATTAAAACTCAACTTAAATTAGAACTTATAGTTTTAAATAAACAAGTATCAAGATAGGGAACAAATTTTTAATTTATATTTGTTAAAATGAAAAGAAAAGTGAGATTTTCTAACCAAGAATATACGTGGATGGGATGATGAATGCAGGGACAGGGAGATAGAGAACAAGGACATAGTCATGTGGTACACCATGGGGTTTCATCATGTGCCTTGCCAAGAAGACTTCCCATTAATGCCAACTCTGAGCAGTGGGTTTGAGCTAAGACCAACCAATTTCTTTGAGAGCAATCCTGTGCTTAAAGTCACCCCACCCCACCCTAGGTAGTCAACTGGTTCAATTGCTCTGACTTGAAACCATAATTAAACTCCGTAGATTGTACTTTAAGAATACACTTCATAAACAACACTCATTCTTATTCAATGGAAAAACCCATCTGTTTCTTTCTCTTCTTTTTTTTTTCTAAGCTTTAAAATAACATAGAAACATATCAGTACATTTTTTGATTAACAAGCTACATGAGTCGTGTCATGATCAAATGATTATTGGTTCACATCTTCATTAAGCTTTGTCTGAATATCAAATTCACTTGTCCCTTTGAAGTTTCTGAAGTGTCCAATAAAATTCTGCCTGGGTATCCAATGTTTAGTTGACTTTGTCTGGGATTCAGTGGACAGGTTAGTTGAGAATTTTTTAAAAGGGATTTTGTGTAGATGAGATGTCTTTCTTTTCCTTTGAGGTAGTCAAATGACACTTGCTCTCAATGCAAGAAAAGACCTCTTCATACATCATGCTTTGAGAAGAAGTTCCAAGTTTCCATCATTTGAAAACAACAAAAAGCAATTGGACTTCCTCATCCAGCTTTCTGCCATTCCAATCGAATAAACATTTATATTAGGGGTAGCTTAATTACCATTTGACTTCCCAATGTGGACTTCTTCTTTTTGCTTCTTTAAGTAGAATTTTCATCTCCATTATCCAATAAAGAAGCATGCCGGTTTCATCATAAAGAGAAAGATCAGTAAACCATCGACCAAAAGCTGTTTGAATTTTCCCTCCTCCTCCATGACTCTTCTTCTGTTTCTTCTTGTAGTCCTTCACCTTCATTTCTGTACGGCGGCGCTGCCCTTTTTCCATCCGCTTGACCCTCTAAACCCGGTGGAGCTTGACCAAATTAGGCTCGCAGTACAGAAATCCCACCTTGGAAAGCTTCCAAATCTCACATTTCACTTCGTTGACTTGGAAGAACCAGATAAGAAGGATGTTCTTTCCTGGCTTTCTTCTGGTGAAGAAAACAACCCCCTCCACCGCCCGCCCCGCCATGCCAAGGTTGTGGTCCGGGCGGCGGATTCCACCCACGAGCTACTTGTAGACCTTGCCACGCGCTCGGTTAAGTCTGACCAAGTCTATAGTGGCCATGGCTATCCTCCTCTCACTTTTGTGGAGCTTGTCCAAGCCAGCAAATTGCCTCTCAATTTCCCCAAATTCAAGGATTCCATTCAGAGGAGAGGCTTGAACTTGTCTCATGTTTCTTGCATCCCGTTTACAGTAGGCTGGTACGGCGAAAAAACAACCAAAAGGCTTCTAAAAGTTGCGTGCTTTTACAGAGAAGGAACCATCAATGTGTTCTCCAGGCCAATCGAAGGAATCATCACACTCATCGACGTTGATTCCATGAAAATCATCAACTACTCCGACAGATTCACCGCCCCTTTGCCGCAATCCGAAGGCACCGATTACCAATCAAAGAAAACAGAGCCCAAATCTTCCAATTGCAAGGCGGCGAAAAGAAGATTTACCATCGAAGGCCATCAAGTGAAATGGGAAAACTGGGTCTTCCATGTGGGATTCAACGCCAGAGCCGGAATTATTATCTCGACAGCCTCCATTTTCGACGATGAAAAGAAGAAATTCAGACGAGTGCTTTACAGAGGACACATTTCAGAGACGTTTGTGCCGTATATGGATCCGACGAACGAATGGTACTTCAGAACCTTTATGGACATCGGAGAGTTTGGATTTGGGCGGGCGGCGGACACTCTGCAGCCGCTGGTTGACTGTCCAGAAACTGCCGAGTATCTAGACGGCTACATGGCCGGCGCCGACGGGGGAGCGCAGAAAGTATCGAGAGCCATTTGTATCTTTGAACGCCATTCAGGAGATGTTTTATGGAGGCATACCGAGATTAATATTCCTGGAAAAGTGGTAATGAAAATTCCTTTGATTTATTTATTTATCTTCGCTAAATTAAAAAAAAAAAAAAAAAAAAAAGAACTTTGTACATAATCTTTTATTTTAAAGAATACCTCAATTTTTAATTAAAAAAATTAAATGGTTCAAAACTATAATTAAAGTAAGAAATTCGTTATATTGAAATTGTGATATAGAACAATGTGGTAGTGACTTATAAAGGAAATTAGAACCTTGATGCTATTACCATCGTACTGTTGCAAGTCACTTCCACATAGGTTTAACGAATTTCTAGTTTTAAATTTTTTTACGAAAATCAGATTTCAAAAGCAGAGTATGAGATATATTTTTTTTCTATAATTGTAAATTTTATTTTTGGCAGATTAGACGCGGGGAACCTGAGATTAGTTTGGTGGTTAGGATGGTGGCAACTGTTGGGAATTATGATTATGTTCTTGACTGGGAATTCAAAAGAAGTGGCTCTATTAAAATGGGGGTATTTCCTTTCTCCATCCTTTCTTCATCTAAATCATTGTTAATTAATAAAATAATGAATCCTATTTTGCAGTTATATCATATTTAGAAGTTAAGCCTCCCACCTGGCTATTAATGTCTTAGTTAATTGTATTATTGATTAGGTTGATTAGAGCATGCATGATTTTGGTCATAATCCAAAATTATTAAAATTATTTTATAAATAGTTGCATTGTATAAGTTTGGCGGTCGAGTTTTTAGAGTGAATCCATTTAGTCCATGTAATTCAGAAGTTATTTAATATTTGTTTGTGCGTGCAATGGTTCATTCAAATTAACTTCCTTAGTTTAATGTTCACGTCACTAAATGACTAAATTGCATAATCTTGAAAGTTTATTTAACCCTTACTAATTGAATTTTGCTTATATGGTTGGTTTGTAGGCAAAATAACGAAAGGAAAAAAAAAAAAAAAAAAAACTTGAATGTGCTCTGTTTTGTAGGTTGCTTTAACAGGGCTTTTGGAGGTTAAAGCCACACCGTACAGAAATACCATGGATGTAACCCAACAAACATACGGAACTTTAATCGCCGACAACACAATCGCCGTCAACCACGACCACTACCTAACCTACTACCTCGACCTCGACGTTGACGGCACCGCCAACTCCTTTGTCAAAGCCAAGCTGATAACGGCAACAACGACGAACGCCAACGCCACGTCACCCAGGAAAAGTTACTGGAAAATTATCCGAGAAACCATTGAAACCGAAACTGAAGCTAAACTTCAGCTCGGCTCCGGCCCAGCTGAGCTCTTGTTCTTAAACCCCAATAAGAAGACAAAGTTTGGGAATCCGGTTGGTTACCGGCTCATCACCGGCCAACCGGTTAATTCTTTATTGCCCGACGATGATTACCCTCAGATCAGAGCGGCTTACACCAAGTACCCGTTGTGGGTGACTCCTTATAACAAGTCGGAGAGATGGCCGGCCGGATTTTACGCCGATCGGAGCCGTGGTGATGATGGCTTAGCCGTCTGGGCCAAAAGGTAAATACTTTTTCAATTAAATTAGAATTTAAGAAAGTACACGGACTAGGTCTAAAATTAAATAAGCTCATCTATTTCTTTTATATGTATATTATTTTCGTTCTTATATTTTTGAAAATTATTTAGGTTTAATTTACTATTTTTAATTCTAATTTTAGTTTCATACTTTAAAAAATATCTTAAATTTAATCTCCATTACTAATTCATTGTTGAGTTTTAAAAAAGTTTTTATTATTTAATAACATTTTTACTACAAAGTTTGAAAACATATTCACATGGTATTATTATTATTATTTATTTAATTTTTTTAAAATTAAAGAAATTAAATTTAAAATTTATTGTAAATACGAAGACTAAAATTTAACAAACTTTTTAAGACTAAAATGACATTTTAACGTATGAATTATTATTACATTATCATATTATATTTTAATTTACATTATCATATTATATTTTAATTTAAAAGAATGGTTGACTAACCGTGCGGAAAATGGAGTGATTAATTATGTTTGATTTTAAAATTAATGGACTCAGTTGACACAAATCCCAAACCTAAGTAACAAAAAGGTAAAACATTTTTTTAAAAAAAGAAAAAAAAAATTAAAGCAAGTTTCTTAAATTTCATTTTTTTTTTCATTGTTTTTGAATTTTTGCATAGAATTTTGAAAATTTTCTTAAAAGTGGTTAAGGAAACAAATAAAGAAGTAGATAGTTTTTATTTATATGTTAGAATTTCAAAAATACAAAAAAGTTATCAAATAGATGTTTTAAAATCTTTTAGAAATATATAGAATGAATAAACGAAATTTTAGAAAGTATGAAAATTTACTAGAAAACTTTCATAGATTAAGCAGAAACAATTCTCAAAGTCCAATAAGCGAATTATAATTTAAACATAATTTTGGGGTGATTATATGCTATGGAAGTTTTTATTTTTTAATTTTTAATTTTTTTGGTAGTGATTTTAACTGACGAATTTGTTTTTGATTATGTGGGTGTTTCTGTAGGAATAGAAGAATTGATAATAGAGATATAGTTTTATGGTACACGGTGGGTTTCCATCACAGCCCTTGCCAGGAAGAATTCCCGGCAATGGCCGCCCTCCACGGCGGCTTCGAGCTCCGACCAGCCAATTATTTTGATAGAAACCCTATCCTTAAATGACCAATTCAAATTTTATTAATTTAACATATGAAACCCTATTTATAAGAAACTTTACGGTTCTTTTGGAGCCTTGTAAAGAAGAATAAAGTGAATAACAAGTGCTTTTATTTTAATTATACGTATTGAGGCCTTCAAATATTATATTTATCTCTTTCTTATTTCATCATATCGACTTAGGTAAGCTGCACGAAATCATGCCAAGAGTTCGTATTCACTTTCTTTATTCGATCACAAAGTTTTGAGATAGAAGTTTCTACTATATATCCCCTCGTTCAAATGATTACTTCTTTTACTCTTACTTATTTACTTTTGCCAAACACTTCAAATATTTCAAATTATAAAGTTAGAATTGTTCAAGTCAAATTGATCTCTAATAAATCTCACAATAAAATTTGAGCCATATAAAGTCATTTGGGCACTTAACTAATGTTAAGAACTTTTCATACCAACAGTGGTAAAGTATTCACGAGGGTGCCTATTGAAAAAATTGAATATGAATGACTCACTATTAACTTATTTTTTGGGCCTAATTGTTTTTTTCCCCTTTCTTTTATATGGAAACAAAATGGTCATAAAAATGGTATTATTGATTTTCCCTTGCTCTCCAATATGGAGAGGAGAATCAGACTTCTAACTTCAAGGTTAATAGTACATTCTGTATACTAGTTGAGTTACGTTCATTATGACAAATATTAATTTTTCTCTTATGCATTTAATGAATTATAAATCATATATATAATATGTGAAATTGACAAAATTTTAGAAATAAAATAGCATTAGATATGATCTTTCTTTTGAAATTTAAGAATTTCGGTAAAGTTATTCGATCGTTAATTTGTACATTGGTCAAACTTTATTTTAATCAGTATGACCATTCTTCTTAAAGGTCGAAGGTTCAATTTCCATTCCATAGTTAGCGTACTAAAAAAAAGGTTTATAAAGAATTTTTACACGGATTAAAATTGAGCGAATTAGCAAAAATGAGATCAATCAAAGTAAAAGTTGGTACATTAATTCAAGTTTAATTTGATGAAAAAAAGAATTAAAAAGAAAAAAAAAAAGGAAATGTGGCTGCTGGGATTCGAGCCCAGGTCTCCACGGCCACAACGTGGAATTCTCACCACTAAACTACAGCCACATGTGTGGACTTCAACTTGTTTTTTCTTATACATCTATTTTCTCAATAAACTCCTATCGCAATTACAATCACACTACAGCTATAATATCGTTAAAGTAAATATAATAATAAATGTTAAATTATACAAAATACTCCTAAACTTGGTATTTCATGTAAAAAGTATTTTTGAACTTTCAGAAGTTTCAAAAGTACCTTTAAACTTCCAAAATGAATTAAAGAATACCCTAACCGTTCGTTTTGGATGAAAACTGTTAATGTTTTGTGTCGAAAATACCTTTGAACTTTTAAAAGTTCCAAAAGTACCATTAAACTTTTAAAAAAGTTCAAAATAGCCCTATTGTTATATGAATAGAAACCGTTAATATCGTCTTACTTCTCTATTTTTCATCGTTTTTCTCTCCTCCCTTCTTCAATACTCTCTTACTCCCCCTTTTTTTTACTGCGTGACATTTGTTTATTTAGAATAAATGAATAAATAAAACTGCATGCTTTAGTTAAAGTATATGAATAGTAATAAGAAGAAAGAGAATAAAGAAACCATTAAGGGATTTAAAGACTTAAATGAATCGTTCTAACAAAGTTTTACATTGGTAGTTGAGTGTGTGTTAATAGCTAGATACATTTTTCTATTTGATTATTTATCGTTTTAGTATGGTAGGGAAGATTTTGATTTTGAGATTTTATGAGATTTTGTGGGATTTTAAGTTTTAACTTAAAATTTTGGTTGTTGAAAAAATTGGTGTAAGCTAAAAATTGGAAAATTAAGAGAAAAATGAAGTATCTTTATGAAAAAAATGAGAATATCTATATATTTGTTTTAAAATTAATTCTTTTCGAATTTAAGAAAACTTCAAACAAATTATTTACCATATTAACGTTAAAAGCCGTTATTTTATTTTATTTTTATTTTTATTTTAAATTAAAGTTATTTTTGCAACAAGGTATTAACGATTTATGTTCATATACTTAAGGTGAATGTATTTTTGAACTTTTTTTAGCTAAAGGTATTTTTGAAACAAAACTTTAACTTTCACGGTATCGATCCAAAACTAATGACAATGATATTTTTTTTGAAAATTTAAAGGTATTTTTGAAACTTTTAAGAGTTCAAGGGTTATTTTAACATAAAGTACAAAGTTTAGGGGCATTTTTTTCTTTTTATAATTTAGATAATAATAAATATTAAACTACCGGTTAATAATTAACTTGTTTAATAATCATAAAATGCTAATTTACTAATTTGAATATTTTTTTATATTTTTTAAAAATATCCATCAACATCAACATTTTAAATATTGACTACAACCACTTTTGAGTCCTCCAATTACATTTTTATTTCTCAAATGGTTATTTCCTATTAAGTATTAACATCAGAAATCCAAAAACAAGAACAATATTGGCAATTTATTTGAGAGGGTATAACAGAGATTTTGCTCATTCACGTTTAGGGAACGGTGGCGTTGCACGGCGGCGGAACCTTGACAGCCTCCGGAGCCCTCATGAGCAATATGGGATTCCGGTCGAAGAAATTTGCCGGCCGGAGTTCGAAGCCACCGGTAAGTGTGGGCATTATTGGAAATTCTTCTTGAACAGCGTTATGATGAAATCCAATGGTGTGCCATAAAACTATGTCCATGTTGTAGATATCCCTATTCCTGTTTCCAAACAACACAAAATCAAATTAATTATATATCAAATGAAAACGTCACATTGCAAACATATCCTTTAAAATTATGGATTATGGATCTAGTCCTATAATACTATAGTTTATCTTTGATTTCAATTTGTCCTTTTAATTTCGAAAATCCCCCATAAATTGTTCCTGAAAGGTATTTTTCTCACCCATTTTTCTTTTCAATTTTTCTTATTTATAATAATTTCCAAAAAAATGGTCAATTAGCAGAATCAAACAGGTAGAAAATAATCAAATATTAGCTTATTGCTAAATTAAAAAAAAAAAAAAAATCATTGTAAGGTTTGACTAAATGTATGTTTAAGATACCGAGAGATTTTTGAAATGAGTATTTTTTTTTTTAAAATAATAATTAGGTGCAGTTTCTCTCATACTTTCTATTTTTATAAAAAATAAGAAAAATAAAAAAAAATCATTTCAGAAAAAAAAACAATTAACACGTGTCAGCTTCTTATTGAGCAACTCCCAGACAGACACCCAAGTAATTTTTTTTTTTTTTTTTAGGGAAAAAAAGAAGTTATTTTGCAAACACGTTGGGAAAAGAAAATTAATAAAGTGCTTCTGCTTGGTTACAACTTACAACCTCTTCAAATTCTAACCAAACATGATATTTTTTTTTAATTATTTTTTTAATATACACACTTTAAAAAGTTATACCAAACGTACTACATTTTTAGAGCTATCAAAGTTTGTATTTTAAATTATATGGAATACAACTAAAATCCAGTTACATTATAAAGATGAAATTATCATAGCTATGCCTAAATTAGAATTTTTTTTTTTCAGAAATAAAAGTAGTAATTAACATATATATATTCCCTCAAATTCTCCATATCCTAGTTATACTAAGAAAAAGTTCGAACTTTATGGAACTAAAATATCCTAATTAATCAAAAGAATTAAACCAATATCGACCAAATAGTTGATTTAACCTAAAAACTATATTTTATAAAACTAAAAACAGAATATGTTATATTAAATCACAAATTTGGTCAATTTAGTCAAAATAGTTTTAAAAGTTATGAAAATTTATGAAACCTAACTTTTGGGCAATATAGTTTTAACTAATTTCCACAGACTATAAAACCAAATGTGCAAAGTTTACCTATCCGTCCAAACTTCTAGAGTGTCATCACCTCGGCTCCGATCAGAGTAAAGTCCACCAGCCCAAATCTCAGATCTGTTATAAGGAGTAACCCAGATATTATAAGCAGACAAGACTCCTCGGATCTGCGGGTAATCATCCGCCGCCAGCAGTGGCGGAGCATCAGGCCCGGGAATCAGCCGGTACCCAACTTGGTTACCAACCTCAGTCTCTTTATTTTGATTGACAATCAAATACTCAGCCGGCTCCATCAGCCGGAGTCTGGCGTCGAGTTCTGTTTTGGCCGTCTCCTTCACGACGGTCCAGTAGCTCTTCCTCGGCGTATCGCGGTGGTTCTTCTTCTTCTTTAATTTGGCTTTGAGGAAGGAGTTTTGTTGACCGTCGATGTCGAGATCTAAATAATAAGTGAGGAAATGGTCATGGTTTACAGCCACTGTGTTTGGTGCTACTAAAGTGCCAAATATGTCTTCTTTGATATCCTTTGTGTGAGTGTACATTGTGGACTTCCCTTCTAGAATGCCTGTTAACCCTACCTGAAAATTAAAAAAGAAAAAAAAGAATACTTTGGAGGGGGGTTGTATCTTGTATCCATTCTAAGCTAGCTGTTACAAATATAACGTTTAGATCTAAAATATTGGCAAATATAATATAGTATAAAAAAATTTACAAATATATCAAAATTTAATTCAATTCTTAGAGCTTATTAGTATATCGCTAATAAAAGTTTATTAACGATAGAATTTATCGCGGATAGATTTTGCTATATTTACAATTTTTTTAAAATGTTGTTATACAGTTAATTATTAGTCATAAAAATGCTACTAATTAGAATTACCTCAAAATTAAATAGATTTTAATACATGTTTTTTTTTTGGGTTAAATTACAAGTTTTTTTTGTTATGAATAACATTAGGTGGGTGGGGGGAAGAGGGAGAAAAAAGAGAGAAAGAAATTTTATCTTTAAAAAATGACATAAGATATTTTAATCTATGAAAAACGGTGTCACGTCACGTTTGTTTTCAATTGCAATCAAAGAAAAATGGACGATAATGACCTAAATGCTACCAAATTATATTTAAGTAATAGAAGTATAATTGTTCTTAGAAAAAGAAAAAACTTCAAACTTTGAAAGATTTAATTCATTTATATACTTTTAAAAGCCTTTTACAAGTACCTAATTGTTGTACTTGTTAAATTTATTTAATACACTTAACATGATTTGTAAACTCATTTTTTTTTTTAAGAATCATGTAGGTAATGCTGATCTCGTGTATACTTCTTTAAGGTTTTATTAATTGTTATTATTATTAATTACTATTATAATGTAGAAGAAATGAGAGAGAAGATACATTTTTTTTTTTCAAAAAAATAAATACTAGTCATATTTTAATAGAATTTTAGTTGTTAAGTATTTTTTTCTTAATTTTTTATTTTTACAATTAGTGGATAAGCATTACAAGTTCGAATTATATATTCTTAAAAATAGAACTTAACTCCTCATGACTAGTCACCACTAATCCTCTACTTAACCAGCTATTAGGAAATTAGCAATTAAACATTTCTTTGAACCTTGATCTTTTCTATAATGATGGCTAGAAAAGAGTGTTGACCAATAAGGAAGTAATTTTTTTTAATTATTTTTTTTAATAATATAAAGCCTAGATAAACTTAGTGTGTATATATATATTTTGATTGAGATAAACTTAATTACAACAACATAGTCTGATAGACCAAATTTATAATAAATTTTTCAGTTAAAAAAAAAAACCATTTATTCTCTAAATTTTAATTAGTAATAATTAAAATTTTCTACTTTAGAGTTTTATTTTTATTTTTCTTATACTCACCTTAAATTTGATAGAACCACTTGTCTTGAACTCCCAATCAAAGATATAGTCATAGTTTCCCACCATAGATACCATCCTTATGACTAAGCTCACATCTCGTCGCACTTCTCTAATCTGCACAACGAAACTCAAAAACACATTCAAAGATGTTTTCATATATTTTTAAAAAATAAAATAAGAAATGATCACATTTCAACCGGTAAGACATAAATCACATACGTCTTCACCAGGAATTTCGAGTTCAGTGTGACGCCAAGCAACGCCGCCAGCGTACTTCTCGAAGACGCAAACAACATTAGGAATTTTGACGGGAAGTCCATCTTGTCCGGCGTAGAAGCCATCGAAAAACACTGCGTTTGCAGGGCAATCAGTGAAGGGTTCGAGCTCAACGGCAGAAAGGCCCAATCCAAACTCGCCGGCGTCGAAAATGTCCGGTAAAACCATTCCTCGGTTGGGTCTTGGTAAGGGACGAAGACCTCTGAGATTTGGGCTTTATATAGCACTTGTCGTCGCCGACGTTGGTCAATGTCGGCGGATCGATGCTGATGATATTATAATTCCTACTCGAGTGTCGAAGATCATGTGAAATTCCCAGTTTGCCCACCTGCATAAATCATTAAGGAATATTTTGTAATTTAAGTAAATTAATTAAAAATAACTGTTGCCAAATGTACGTGAAGAAAAATTAAAATGTTCTAAAAAAGAATTTAAGAAGAATTTGTCGCATGACAAATTTTGATTGGATAATTTAGTGAGATGTATAAAGATAGATGATGTCCAACATGCACCTAAATATTTTTCTTCAACTATAACTTATATTAGTTGTTAGAACATCAACACTTTACAATACCAATGCCAAATATGATTGAAAATTTCAAAATTTCAAAATTCAAGGATAGAGCAATACTTGGTACAACGTTGTAATTACACCTTTAAACTTTAGTTACATAGAGAAAAAAGATTATTAAAGAAAATTTAGGACAAATTGTAAAAACCACTCCTGAAGTATGGCGACAGTTGCAATTACACCCTCAAACTTTTAATGGTAAAAATTGGTTCCCTAAACTTCTATAATTATTAAAATTGGACCCCCAAACTTACAATAATTGTAGATATTAAACCATAAATGATAAAAAAAAATTAAACCTCCAACTTATATAAATGTTATAGTTTATACAATCAATTTGACTAAATTTTTTAACACTTGTATAAGTTTAGGGACCATTTTATAAAATTAAAAATTTAAGAGTATGATTGCAATTACTACCATACTTCAAAGTGATTTTTACAATTTTCACATAACAACTCGGGAAAAGATGGAGGAAGTTAAAGTTGCAATTCTAATATTTACAAATTATTTGAGGTGATAATAAATATTTATCTACTCAATTGTGCTTCTGTTAGTCAACGCAACAAAATTTCAAAACTCAAATTCATTATTTCTTAAATCTTAATTTATAATAATATTTTAGAAAATTTTGATATAACAATAAAATAATATACACGTCACATTATATGTCCAACAAAGATACACATCAAAGGTAGAGACTATAGAGAATCTATCTTAACAAGTCAACATGAACTTGTTTCTAGAAGGTCAACAGTTAGCCTCTCCATTAGTCTATTGTGTTAGTTAATAGTCGTACTATTTATTTATTTTATTTATTTTTGGGATTTATCCAAATATATTTCACATCCTTGTTTTGTGATTAAACCGTGTGGAAAACAAAAGAAATTGCGGTTACATTGTCCATTCTTCATTTTTCTCATTTTCCCACTTTCAAAAGGAAAAATATCAATTTTGACTATAAATTTATCAATAGATCATAATTTTTTAATTTCATCAATTTTAACTCTAAATTTATACAATTTCTATAATTTAAACCCTTTGTAATTCACTATTAATTTTAGTAAAAAAAAAAAAAATTCATAAACTCATTAATTTTAATAAAATATATTTTTTTAAAAAAAATAAAATTTAACTAACACACAAGTTAACCCTTGAATAAAATTCTCAAAATTTGTAAATTTTTTTAAAAAAATCTTTGTTGACTGTTGTTGATGTGACAACTTATCTAATGGTTAATATTGCAACACTTGTTTTAGTTTAAGATTAAAATCGAATAAGTTGAAAGTTTAAAATGCACCCAATTGATTTAACCTTACAAGTTTATAGTAAAAATTGATTTTTTCATTAAAAAAATACACTTGAATTTTGAACCTCATTTTAATAAAATATAATCACAACTTTTACAAAGTTGCACAAATAATTTACCATTTCAAAAAATAAAAAATAAAAATATCAAAACTACAATATAATGTTGTAAAATTGAGGATAACGAAAACACGAATATCGAAAAATTATAATATTAAAATAAATAAATAATAAATAATAAAGTAGCAAGAAATTAGAAAATATGAAATTTATGAAATCTTCTCCAATATAATTGGATTTCTCACCAATATGCACACCTCTTATAAATCCACCAAATACCACTATTTATAGGCAATTTGACAAGTAGGAGATGAAATTAAGTGGACACTACTGGTGTTTAAGTATGAGACACATGGATAACATGTATGAAGACACATGGAGTTAGTGGTAGAATGCCATTTAGTTTTTTGAACACTAAGCATGAACATCTATCTAACACTCATATTATAATATTTATAATAAATTACACATTTCTACTGTTACATTATTATCAACAAAAAATTAAAAAAAGAAAATTCTACATTACCTCCCTTCCTTTTTGACCAGGAAGGAAATATTTAATAATTACTGTGAGAGTTCTATGTGTTAAATAATATTATCTAATAATGTATCAAATGCTAAATGGAATTTTTCATTTTTGTGAAACGACATAAAATCAACGTGTGGTTAAAGAAACACCAACCTTATTTCATGGCCAATAACGTTGAAGGTAGGGCCATCCGGTTGGTAAAGAGTGATGGGCTTCGTCTCCGCCACGTACGGCGGCTTAACGATAGAGGCTCTGTAATCAGTGGCCTGAGCATTAGGAACAGGAAAAATATGGCGATCTCTATACTCAACAACCTTCAATATATCGAGATCCACAAGAGCTTCAATCCCTTCGATGGGCCTCACCCAAATATTGGGAGACCCTTCTTTGTAAAAATACAATACCTTAATCACTCTCTTCATCTTCTCTTCCCCATACCATCCTATGGTGAAAGTTGAAGCCACCACCTCTGAAATTTTTAGCCCCCTCTTCTTTATCGAAGCGACTGCAGCCGGGTGTTTAACTGCAAGCTCGATCGCTGTTTCTTGCTCCTCTAAATTTAGCATTGGATAACCCGTGCCTGTGTAGATTTTCTGAGAGGGAAGATTAAAATGTTGATATTGATAAGAAACATTGATATTTTTTTCCTTTTTGATAAAAGAATAGAAATATTGGAATATTCCTAGATTTATGGTGTGTAGGTTTTGTACCACATCCATTATCATGGTAAACTACAAGTAATTAATTTATAAGCTATAAGATTAAACTGAAAATTTGGATTATTTTGAGACCAATTAAAACAATAGAGGAAGCAAATTAAAATACATCCAATAGTTCCTGGACCTATTCTACATTATTTTAAAATTTACGGGCGTCCTAGACATAAAATTAACACTTTAATCTCATTAGAATAAAATTCAATTTTATATCCATGTATTTGTAAAAAAAATTGAAAGTTTAGGGGTTTATAGATTTTGGAAAGCTTGTGATCTATTAAAAAAAAATAATAATAATGTATTGTTTGGTAATCATTTGGTCTTTCATTTTTAATTGTTAATAATTAAACCAATTTCCTTTCAATTTCTTATAATAATTTTCATTTTTTAAAATAAAATTAAGAATTCAATTTCTAGCTAAATTTCAAAAACAAAATAAATTTTTAGAAAGTTGGCTTAATTTTTTAAAACATTAATAGAAAGTAAGTAGATAAAAAAAAAAAAATTTAAAACTTGGAAAAATATTTACTGACTTAATTTTCAAATCCTAGAACTAAAAATCAAAGAGTTGAAAGTTCATATGGAGTAAAACGTCATAATTTAACCATTATATTCCATTAACATTAATAATATATATTAAGAAATATGAATTAACCCTGAAAATTGAAAAAATAACTCTTAGATTTTTATAAAGCATCAAAAATAGATATTTTATTCCTTTCGTACGTAGGAGATGGTAAGATTGGTGTTGAAGTCAACGACGAGTTCATGACTTTGGCCGTTGGCTCTGACTATGGCGAAAGCCCGACGAGGCAGCGGTTGATGTTTGTAAGGGTTTGATAGCCATGCAAGGACGGCGGGTTTGCTCGGCTCGTCTAAGCCGACGTAGTGGAACGTGAGCCTGGACGATTGGCCGAGCTTGGAAGCTTTGATAATGGCCGCAGCTGCCTGTATTTCATTTGGTGAAAGAGGGTCTAAAGGGTGATAAGAAACTATGGAAGGGATGAAAGAGCAAAGGAGGAGAAGAAATATTATTCGAACTGAAATGGCCATATAGTTTAACCAAAATGGAAAGAGAGGTTCATAATTTATTCCATCTCTTCCTCTCTGTGTATGAGATGTTGATGTATTTATAGAGCTTTGAAGAATGTAAAGATTATAGATGAAACACCGATAAAAACCATTGCAGGTAAATTATTTTTGAGTTATAATTATTTTCTTTTATACGAAACATTAACTAATTCAACTATGTGTTCATGTTCAATT
Organism: Citrullus colocynthis; assembly: GCA_031780015.1. NCBI lineage: Eukaryota > Viridiplantae > Streptophyta > Magnoliopsida > Cucurbitales > Cucurbitaceae > Citrullus > Citrullus colocynthis. Next base: position 1,758,739 of record QLSR01000464.1, on the reverse strand, counting down.
TGACACATTTTTTATGAATTATTATAATATAATTGGAAGAAGATAGTTGTTTTAAAAGTTTTATTTTTAGTTCAAATATTTCATTTTGTTGCAGGGAGGGGGAAGAATACTTCATGAATGACGAGAAAATCATAAAAATATGAAAAATACCTTTTTCAATCTCCAGGTTTTGGATTTTATTTCAATTTAGTTTTTAGATTTCAAAATTTTGTACTTTTATACCTTGAGATTTGAGTTTTATTTCAATTTGTTTTATACATTTCCAAAATTTACATATTTAATCTTGATGCGTTTACTAAATACTTACTTCAAGTCTATGAATTATTTAAAAATAATTATGTAGAGAAATTCTAAAGTTAATTTTTAATTAATTATAATTCTTTTAAATTAACTAATACACATTAATTGAGAGTGCGTATTTAGTGAAAAATTGAGATTATGATTGTAAATCTTAAAATTTAGGGACCAAATTTAAACAAAACTCAAATCTTAAAGACTAAAATACAACATTTTAGAATTTAAAGACCAAATAAAAATTAGATCCAAAATTTAGGGACGAAAAATGTACAATAACATAGAAATGAATTATTTACATTTGTGTATACAACTTATTTTGATCATATGTCTTAAAAGTTTCAATCATAATTGGTCATTAAAATTAATTTGGAACAATCAAATGTGTGTTACAATGGTATTTCGTAGGTGAATGTGTATCACATTCAGGGCTCTTTGCTAAAAACATATATGATCGAAAGAACAAGATCATTCACTCGATCGAGATCATGTTTAAATCAATCCATATCATAATAGTGGACAAATATAAATAGGATTTGTGTCAATTTCTTATTAGTTTAAGTAATTTCAAGCAATAAATTAGACTATGTTTAAGGCCCCAAACAGACAATATATTTAACTAGCTATAAACAATTAAATAGATATAATTTTTTCTTTATGTGATGAAAAGATGAAAGCGATATAATATAAGGTCGTTAAATGGAATATTAAATTAATGAGTTAAGCTGATCTATTCAATGGTAGGTGCGCGTATGAGTATGTGCGTGTGTATATATATGTTTATTTATTTATGTCCAACAATAGACGTAATTGTTATTTTTTTTATTCTTAAAAAAAAAAAAGTGTTTTTCTTTTAATAAATAAAGATAAAATTTCATCCCACATCTTACAAATATTAAAGGTGTGTGGAATTTGAAAGGGTTAAGTTCTTGAATAATGTAGGCAAAATTAAGGCTAGTTTTGACTTTTTCTTTTAAAAAGATAACGTAAATAATTTTTTATTTTTTTTTAATATGAGATAAAGAGGCAAAATATTAACAATAATGGATTGTTTTGGATTAGATGAAACTCATATATATCAGCATCCACCAGATAAAATATGTGTATCATGTACATGATTTTTCATATGAACTTGTGCACATAGTATACAAGTTTTCTTAGTTTTTTTTCTTTTGCGATTGGGTGTGGCACTGAAGGATGAAGATTTTGATCGAGTTTTAGAGACCACAAACTCGTGGTCGTGGCTTACACATAAAAGCCATCTACCATATAGTTGGCATGTTGAAATCCCTAGCTCCACTAAATCGCTTATTTAGAACCATGTCCATATATGTTTGTATGTATATATGTTTTAAGACTTAAAAAAAAAAAAAAAAAAAATTAAAAGTGATTTTTATAAAATTTATTTTATTTTATTTTTATTTATGGTCTTCGTGACCTAAAATTTTGAAACATACATAATAGTTTAGCCAAACAAAAATTTTGCGCAACATTCAAATCAACCAAATTATTCTTTGTTTACAGAAGAGATCTTGAGTCCATTGTTGAAGAGATCTTAGTAGCAATCAATATATAAATAGTCCAAAAGAAATATCTTGAGTCCATTGTTGAAATGATCTTCAGCTTGTGACTCCAGTCTCTCGGAGAGCAACACCAAAGTTAAAAAAAAAAAACCTAAAATTTAAATAAGTTGAGCAATTATCGATGCTATTATTAAAGTTATCGATAATTAAGATTAAACTTATGAAAAGTGAAACCCAACATTCAAATCTAACCTCAAACACAGTTTTAACTAGTTTATCATTTCAACACATTTCCTAGAAAAACTTGAATTTATTCAAACTTCATAAACATAAAATAATCTTAAACACAATAACTTAGTTTTCGGTTGATAACCATTTTGTTTTTTGTTTTTGGTTTTTAGAAATTAAGCCTATTTTTTTCTCAATTTCTCACAATGATTTACATTTTGTTTGGGTCAAAAAGTTTAGCTTCTTAACCAAATTTCAAAAAACAAAAACAAATTTTTAAAAACTACACTTTTTAATTTTCAAAATTTGGCTTGGTTTTTGAAAACAATGGTAAGAAGTAGATGACAAAACAAGAAATTTAGAAGTTGAATGAGTCTTTATAGACTTAATTTTTAAAAATAAAAACCAAATAGTTACCAAACGAACCTACGTTATCCAAACTTCATAAACACTCACTTAAAATTTACGAAAATAATAAACTCGCACACCCACCCCCAAGCTAACTTTCATAAAAAAAATCAATTAATCAATATTTTACACACTTCATCTACTCATAAACATAACAATTAGGGTTGTTTTCAAATATAACCAAACGAGCTAAAATATTTACAAATATAGAAAAAATTCATTTTGTCTATCCGCAGTAAACCGCAATAGATTTTTATCACTAGTGAATTTTTTCTATATTTGTACATAGTTTGATATTTTTTGAGTTGAGTTGGGTATTTGGGATAATTTTCTAAGCAAATTGATCTTTTATCTTTTTGTTTTTGTTTTTCTTATTAATTTCCAGCTGTACACCCATTGGAATAAAATTTTTAACACTAAAAAATGCTTAATTTTTCCCCATTCTTAAAATATAACAAATTCATACAAAGTAAACATATTTTTATCTACTCAATCATGAGTTGGGGTATTTGGTGCAATTTTTCTTTAAAGAAAATTGATTTTGTCTTGAATTTTTTTTTTTTTTTTGCTATTTTTTTTAAACTTTCCAACTATACACGTTTCCTAAATTTTTAACACAATAAAATGCTTGATTTTTTCCCCATTCTTAAAACATAACAAATTACTACAAAGTAAACATATACTCCACACAAATTTTGAATTCAATTTTTGAACACTCAATTACATAACATATTTTCTTTCCTTTCTTAAATATCAAACATATTCCAAACAAATGAAAAGTTCTCACAACTACTTAACCCTCAATCATGAACATTTGAAAAAGCTTAAAAATTGAACGAACTTTTTGTTTTTCCTTTTTGAAAAATGTAACATATTTTCACCACACAATTTGAACACTTAATTGCATAATAATTTTATTCACATCTTTAAGGACATGTCATATTCCAATAAAATGATTATTTTCTCTACTCCCTAATCCTCAATTTTTAACTCTCGGTTAATTTTAACTCAATGATAAATAGTAATTTTAAAAAAACAATTCTTATCTTGTTTTTTTCCCATTTGTGAAATATAAATTTCAATATTTGTGGTTAATGATTTTTTTTTTCTTTTTTGTACAAATATCTGATTCTTTACATTTACACTAATACAACAAAATGATATGTTTTTTTGTGTGCAAACTCGTTTTTTGTAAACATTTCTTGTCCAAACATTTTCCATGGTTGAGTCTAGTTTATCACTTACAAATGAAATAATAATGTCCACAAAAATGTCTATGTACATAAATGTTTGTCAATGAATAATACTTAATATTAGTCTTCATCGGAGTTGTCATCGGAGGTGGTTTTCGAAATCCAGAGTTGGTCGTTGGAGTTGGCCGCGTGAACATGATAGTCGGAGTATGTTGCCGGAGTTGCTTTTTTGAGCGAAGGTGGTCGTCGGAGGTGGTTGCCAGAGTCTAAAGTTGATTATCGAAGTTGGCCACGTGAAGGTGGTTGTCAGAGTATGTAGTCAGAGTTGCTTTGTGCAGAGGTGGTCATTGGCGTTAGTCGTCGAGTTTCGTCAGAGGTGGTTGTCAGAGCCAGAAGTTGGTCATTGGAGTTGACTGTGCGAAGTTGTCGTCGGAGTATGTCATCGGATTGTGGTAGCAATAGTCGTTGATGGTGGAGCCATTACAGCATTGAAAGGAGGGAGAATTGGGCAAAGTTAGGCTGAGTTGGTAAAAAACCAACTTAACTCCACTAACATTGAGTTGGTAATTTTTACCAACTCAACTCAACTCATGTTGGTGAGACAAACACCCTCTTAAATATAATCCACATGCATTTCAATCACATATATGTTTAGGTTACATAAAATAACTTCAAATCTTAATTTATTGGATTGAGTTAATGTAATCTAAAATGTCAAATAAAATAACTCTTTATTTTATTAAATAAATAATTTACGTTTACAATTTACAAACTCGATTTGTTCCAACACCAATTCTCCCACCTCCAATGACACTGAGAAAAAAAAAAAACACAATTTAAAACAACACAGTATGTAATATAAAACAAACGCAATATGTGTTAACAATTAATCCCCCACTATATTTTCCTTTAAGAGATCAATCATATATGTCTTCGCCAGGAATTTCGAGTAGATGCCGAGCAATGCGACCAGCATACTTCTCGAAGACACAAACGAAATTGGGAATTTTGCCGGGAAGTCCATCTTGGCTGGCGTAGAAGCCGTCAAAGAACACGGCGTTTGCAGGGATGTCGGTGAAAGGGTTCAAGCTCGACGGTGGAAAGGTCCGACCCAAAACTTGCCAGGTTCCAAAAATGTCCGGTAAAACCATCCCTCGGTTGGGTCTTGGTAAGGGAAAAAGAGCTCTGAGATTTGGGCTTTGTATAACACTTGTCGTTGCCGCCGCTGGTCGATGTCGGCGATCGATGCCGATGATATTATAATCCCTCCAATGTCGAATCCCAAGTGGAATTCCCAATTTGCCCACCTGCATGTATCGTCAAGGAATATTTTGTAATTTAAGTAAATTAATCCAAACAATTCTTGTCAAATGTACTGAAAATATATATATATATATATATATATATATATATATATATATATATATATATTTATTTATTATGCAGTAAGTAAGTGCTTGTTTCCTAAAATAGGAATTTTTAGAAGTTGGTTTGGAAAATTTGATCAATTTTTTTCCAGCACTTGGTCTAGAATTGAATTAAGCTGGTTTTAACACTTATATCAATTATTAGAATATGAATACTTTACCCAACCAACGTCAAATACGATTGAAATTTTAAAATTTAATAGTAGAAAAGATATGTTAAAAGATCTATTTTTTAAATAGAAAAATTTATCACGTGATAACTTGTGGTTGAACACTTGAGTGAATTGCACAAAGATAGATATAATTTAAAATACACTTAAATACATTTTTTTAAGGATGCACACCATGAAAGTTTATAAGTTCAAATTGCAATTTTAATATTTACCTATTATTTAAGGAGATAATAAATATTTATCTATTCAATTATGTTTCAATTAGTCAACGCGACAAAATTTCAAACCTTAAATTCATTTATCTCTTAAATCTTAATTATAATATGTTAGAAAATTTTAATATAATTAATAAAATAATATACATGTTACATCAAAGGTAGAGAGAAACTATCTTAACAAGTCAACGTCAACTTGTCTCTAGAAGGCCAACAATTATGGCCTCTCGACTTGTCGAAACATATTGCACATTCGTGTTTTGTGATTAAACCGTATCGAAAACAAAAGAAATTTCATTTTTCTCATTTTTCCCACTTTCCATTTTTAATCCCTTTCTAGTAAAGCTAAATTATTAAAACATCAATTTTGGTATTATCAAATTGAATCATAAACTTTCAATTTCATTAATTTTGAATTCAAAACTTACATAAATACTGTTATTTTAAAACTTAGTTTAAATTTTGGCTCATTCACCCATTAATTTTTAAATTTCCAAAAATTAAGTTTAAAAACAATATTTTTACCTATGAATTTTTCTTTTTTTCGTAATCTATTTAATATTATGTATATTTTGAAAATTAAAGCCATGGTTTTGAGAATTAAAATATATATTTCGAAAACCATTTTTTTTATTTAAAAATTTATTCAAAATTCAAATTTTTACTGAAACTAAATTAAAGAAAATCTTTTTATCAAATACAAGACCTTATACGTCGGTATAATGGAGATTGATTTTTTGATATTTATCTGGAAGGACGATTTTGTCCTTTAAGCCATGCGTTTAGTTGGGAAATTATTTACAAATAATATTTTAGGTCCTGTTTAAATTTCAAACAAATTTAAAAATATGATTGATTTTTCTTTTTTTTTTTCATATTATTGTAATTTTATAATTTGAGGTATTGTGTGGTGTGTTGCATCATGGACGATGCACAATTACGAATATGTTTTAGGAATAAGAATGCCTGGATTTTTATTTTATTTTATTTTATTTTTGAGAGAAGATGCCAGGAATTTTAAATGCCTATATAATCATATTAATTTGTTTATGTAGGATAGAATTTATAAATCTATATATGCTTGATTTGTAAGATTTCTGTGTAGAAATGTTTTTTTTTTTTTTTTAAATTTTTAAAAATGATGTAATATATCAATTACCCACCTTCACATAATTTTATGTTAATTTAAAATATTTGAATTTATATAATCTTTTGTATTTTAATAATTTGATGTTTTTATTAATTTTATCAATTCATGACTTTTTTTCTTCTGTCATTCCATTCCCCCACTTCCTTATTATTCAAGCCACTCTTCCATGAAATTAATTTTTTTTTTACAATATGGAGAGGAAACCAAATCTTTGAAATCGTAGATTGATACTACAATTGACATTAAAGTTTTATACAATGCTCTTAAAACCCACTTAGGAAAATATTTTTTCCTCCAAGAAAACGTAGCTCTTAGCCTTTCTCTAGTCTCCATATTCTGCTATTTTTTCATTAATATCTGACCATTAATGATGGCTTAAAAAATGTAAGACAAAGTGTAGATTTATATTTTCTTTGGTACATTCTGAAATTCTATGAACTTGCGAGTTTTATGTAGGTAGCTTGCAAATGGGGTGTTGAATAAGAAGTTTCGGCCAATCAAATTTTGTCATGTTATCACAAGAAGAGTCTAAGTTGCTCGGATTCAAAGCTCAACCCAATTCAAGCACATTGTGGGAATACTGGACTAAAGACGTGATTGGACTCAAGCCGAAGTCCAATTTTTGGGCCCAAGCCACCTTTAATCCATGAAAATCTTCTATAAATTGAGGCCCTTCTCCTTCATATAGGAAGGTTGGAAACATCGACAATGAAGTGCTGAAACTCTAAAGATTTGAAAATTGAAGCTCTAAAGAATTTAAGACTTTGAAGTTTTGATGGACCTCAAGATTACAACCTTCAGGAGATTGAAGAGTTGGAATACTAAAAATTCATTGAATTCCAAAAGACTAAAGCTCTGATCGATTTCAAGTTTATAACTTCCTGAAGTTTAGAAGATTTGGAGGTTGAAGCTCTAAAGTTTTGAAGACGGCCAGTTGTTAGATTAAAGCTCTGAAGACTTCTAAAGATCAACTTTTGATCTCCTGAAGATCCAAAGATTAAAGCTCATCAGAAGACTTCAACAAGATCAAAAGACTCTCTAAAGCTCTTAAAATTAGAAATTCCAAAGGGCGATCCAAGCTGATCTACAAGCCTGAGACAGATCCAAGTCGACCAACAAACTAAAGGTCAATCCAAGCTGATCAACAAACCAAAAGTTGATCCAAGCTGATTAATAAACCAAAGGTTGATCCAAACTGATCAACAAGTCCAAAGGTCGATCCTCCAAGTCGATCAACAAGCCAGAGGCTGATCCAAAGTGATTAACAAGCCAAAAGTTGATTCGAGTTGATTAATAAGCCAATGGCTTGTAACTAATCTCAAGTCCAAAGGATGATCCTCTAAAAAGATCATCAAGTTCAAAAGCTAATCATGCAGGAAGATTATTAAGCCCAAAGGTCAATCATCCAAGAAGATCAACAAGTCTAAGGATTAAAGTTTACTTCTCGAAAGAAAGAATCAAAGGATCAAATATTTTAGAGATCGTACTCACAATATTGAAATCAATACAAATATAAAATTCAAATTCTACAAATTAAATTTATTCGAAAATCTCATCGAATAGTAGGAGAGACAAAAAAACTGAACAAATATAGTTAATTTCACAGTGTTGTTTATTACAGTTTAGAATTCAAATTTTCTTTTTTTTTTTTTTAAGCTATATATTATACAAATTATATATTTTAGATTATTTAATGTTTTATAAAGAAATATATAAGCATAGTTAATTTGATAGAGTAATTTATTGGTGACACTAACACTAGTTTATTTTAATCTATACTATATTATTTATTTTAATCTATCCTATATTAAAAGATTATAAGAGAATTTTCACCTTCCTATTTTGTTCTTGATTTTTAAACATATTCCTATATTATACTTTCTTTTAATAGTTAGTTATAACATCTTTTCTTTCTCACGAATAATTTCCTTTTGCTAAGACACCTTTCTGCAAAGGAGACGACTTATCAAGCACCTTACTATATAAATATAGCATTAATCTTTTCCTTCTATACAATTCTTCGCTCCAAAAAAATATTAACCACCATTCTACATTTTTTTTTCTACATTTTTTTAGTTAGGAAATCTTGATTTTCTTTTCTTTTGATTTATATTTGTTTGAGAAAACTTTGTTTTTCTTTCTTTTGTTTTGCTTTTTGTTTCACATTCTTTTGTGTATTATTGTATGTGTTTCTTCTCCAAATTTGTTCTCCGGATCCTCGAAAAAAGCATTATCGGATCCTCGAAAAAAGCATTATCAAAAAAAAAAAAAATGTAAGTCTACATTTATTTTTTTTAGGAGATTTTGAATTTCTTCCATCTTGATTTAATAAAAGTTTCAAAGGGATTAGAGAACAATCCAAATCACTTCTATTGAGTCTACAAACACCTAAACATTGCTTTATTATCTACAAATCATAAAAAAGAGCTTGAAACTTCACTAGAAAGTGTTCGATATGATACTACTAAAAATCTACAACAAGTGCTGTAAAGTGTTATGAAAAATTCTAAACACAATTAGATCTAGCACGAAAGGAATTTGAAGCAATGTTACCCATTAAAAGAAGAACACAATGAATTGAATGATGAATGATGAAGAATCCTCTTACTCGAAAAGACTAAAAAGTTGACTAGTTTGTGTCAAGTGAACTTAATCCTGCAGATTTTAAGGCGTTAGGGAATAATGGAAGTGGGTTAGAGCCGAAACTCACCAAAAGGAAAAAATGTTGATGAGAGATGTTGAAATCGCACGGGTATGAGCCAAATCACGTGGGTTTTGCATGGAAGGAGCTGGCGGAGAGAAGGAGAAGTGAAGGAAGAAGTGACTAAATAGAGAATGGGAGTTTTCACATATTTTAGAGAGATGGAAAGAGATGAAGAGGTGGGGCTACGGCTTCATCATTTTCTTTTTCCTTTATCTTTTTAACTAAAAATAGATATTATATTTGAAGATTAAAATGTATCAATTACAAATTTTAAAAACAAATATTATTTTTTATTTTAGCCATAGATCGGTGATTAACTTTAAAGAAATATCATTACTTTAATTACTATTAATTCTAATCATAAATGGAAAAAAATTCAAAATAATAAAAAAGAATTTGAAAATTTTCGTCTTTTGCCTTTTTTGTTTTCCTATATTTAATGACTGTTATTTTCTGTCATAAATTAGTGCACAAAAAAAACTGTCATAAATTTCAAAAAGTTTAAAAATTTTCATTTTTTGCCCACGAAAAATGTATGATTATAGCTTTAATGACTGTTTTTTTCTCTTTCCTTCCTATTTTTGCCAAGGTTTATGTATCATTAAAAGCCCATTTTACAAGCCACGCATAAAGTCAAAGATAAAAAGCTAACCAAACCAAACCAAAGATAAAAGAAAATAACGGCAACCAACACAGTAATAACTGTAGCCACCTCTTTTTATCCGGTTTTATTTAAATTAATTTATTTTGAGATTAATTTTTATCTTAATTTTCTATTCTAATTTTGGTTGTTATCTTAAGCCAAGTTTGGCAAAATTTCAAAATTGAAATAAAATCCACTAAAAAAAATAGGCAATTGTGGAAATGGTTTAGACTTTATCCCCTCTTCTCTCCCAAAAACCCTGCCAAGCCACTACTTCCATTAACTCGCATTTTCTCTTCAAAAAACTCTAGCCTCTACACATTTTTTTCCCTCATCAAACACCAATCCCTTCTTTCTCAACAAAAATTCTTTAGAGCCTCCATCCACCTCATTTTCTCTTTCAGAACAAAAACATAGCAACTATACCAAAAATCCCCTCTTTAAAAACTTTAGAGCCTCCATTCTTACTTACAACAAGAGTTTGGTGTTCTTGTTTCCAACTTTGTTTTAAATTCTTCTTTTTCTACCTCTTCAAGTAACTTGAGAAAAAGAAGTGTTAAGAGTGTTAGATATTTGTTACTATTTTTGTTTTTTTTATTAGTTATTTGTTTATTTACTAGTATTATTATTATTATTCTTAGCATCATTTATTTATTTATTTATTATTATTATTATTATTATTATTATTATTATGTAACTGCACCAACGTGTCTTTAACTTTTTTTTTTAATTTTTTTTTATTTTACTACTTGTTATGCCACTTATTTTCTTTTTTAAAAAAAATATTATTATTATTATTTTTTTTCTCGAATTTATCTTTCTATATTCTTTATTTGGCCTTTTTCTTGCTCTTTATTTGTTTACTTTATCTTAAGTATCACATTTAATCATTTTATCTTTTAAGAATTTTCTTTTGTCACTATTCTAATATATTCATGTTGTGTTATAATTAAGTGATATTAGTCTAATGTTCTTAATCTTTATTTATTTTTTCTAAAAAACTCCGACGACAAATTCTAAAAAATTTGGGAGTCCGAGATTGATTTTCAATATGTTTTATTAAACATTTCATATATTTGTTAATATCATTGCTTATTTATTTATTACTTTAAATGTATTATTGAATTATATATTTTATCAATGTAACTTTATATATTTAGATTAATGTCCTTTTTCAGAACCGTCTCTCTAGCATTTTCAATAATTTTAAATTTATTTTCAAATCGTTAATATTTAATTCCTTTGAGTTTTGCTAAAGAAGACGTTTTAATCTCTCTTTTTTTTTTAAAAAAAAAATGTTTTCAAAAGAGTTTTCCTTAAAATTTCCGACGATGGAATTTAGAAAATTTGGGAGTCCGATTTTCTAAAATTCTTGAGGTGAGGAGTCGATTCTTTGGGAATCCAAGATCAATCTCCAATATGTTTTTTTTTTAAATTTATTGTGCCCTTTTATATTTGTTTAATTTATTATGATGCTTCTTTAATTATGTTTCTTTTATATAATGTTCATATTAAGTATTATTTAATTTCTAATTAAAATTCTCCAAAGTTTTTTTTAAATCTTTCTAAATCAAAATTTCTCAAAGTTTTAAAATCTTTCTAATTTAAATTTATCTAAGTTTCTTAAAATTTCTCACAAGACTCTTCCTAAAGCATTTGAATTTCTTTTCTTTAAAATTACACTTATTATGTCTTCTAGCATCCACGAATTAATCTATGATTTTAAAAGGTTTGCTAATCAACTATTTTTCTAATAACTTGTTTTTAGATGGAATCTAGGAAATTTGGGAGTCCGATTTTTTAGAATTCTTAAGGTGAGAGATCACATCTTTGGGAGCCGAGATTTGATCTCAAGAAAAAAATGAATTTAATTAATGTTTTATAAAAACTTCATTTATTTAAAGACTATCCTAGGATGGATTTTGAGAAAATGTAATAACTTCTCACTTTCTTGTGGTGAGGAATTTTTTCTCAATTATAATATAGTCAAATTGACGGAATTTGTTCAACTTATTTTATGGGATCATTACTTCAAATATTAGAGTAATGAGGGGTAAAATAAGACATTATTTTCTTAAAACAATTAAAGAATACTTTCAATTGAAGATAAAAATAAATTGACCACCGTTTTGCTTAACAGGTGTTGTGGGGTGCTAACATCTTCCCCATACACAAATGGCTCCCGAACTCAACTCTAGTTTTCGTAGACTATTTTTATTTTTTAATTAAAAATTATTTATTTTACTTCGGTGTCCAATCACACCGTAAAAAAGATTGGTGGCGACTTCTTTTTTATTTTCTTTTAAAATTAGTCCTTTTCGAGGAAGTCGATCGCTCCGCGTCGTCTCGGGCACGTGGCGACAATAACAACATTAGAGCTTGAAAGCTTCGATCTTCAAAGCTTGATAGTTTCAATCTTCAGTTATTGAGATCATTTGAGAGCTTGGTTTGCTTGATAGCTTCAGTCTTCAAAACTTGAGAGCTTTAGCCTTCCATTCTTCCAACCCCCTCAAAATGAAGGGTAAGACCTATTTATAGAGTTTTTTAGAGACCTCACACATGGATTCAGGCACGGTTACTTATGGGAGACCTTTATTTATAGAGTTTCTTAGAGGCCTCACATGGCCTTGGGTTAGGTTACTTATGGGCCCATAAATTGAGCTTAGTCTTAGCCCAACATTTTAATTGGCCCAAATTTCCACTATAGACTTAAACTAGGGTGAATTTTGGGCCCGAATGGATTAGATTACTCGCCGGATTCTATTAATAATTTCAAGTCTAATTCAGCTACTTGGAGAAGCTTATGATGGTTCAAACTTAATCACTGTTGAATTCGATAAGCCTATCATTGTGATTAGATAGCCAGATTGAAGACACGTGGCATCTTTAAATTCGCCATTTGTTTGTCTTCAAATTTTTAATTTAGGGGTAATACAATAATTCCTACTTGACCGTGAACTAATAAAATGGACTTTCATTGCCATGATGTGGCAGCTTGTGATTGGCTGAATTTTTTCAGACATAAACCTCAAAGTTCATAAAATTTGTAATTTAACCTTATATTTATAACTATTTTGACTTAATTTCAATAAAATTAATTCTAAACTACTCCTTAATAAGATCATCCTTCTCTCAAAATATCCTATCTAAGCAGCTTGTCATGTAATTCTTTATGAATAAGTAAAAAGAAAAAATAGATAAAGAAAAGAAGATCCAGAAATCACTCATGAAGTAAAAACCACTATTATCCCTTTCATTCTTGTATTTCTATTTAATAATTTTTAATTCTTACATTAAAGAAAATTTATATATGTGGTAAATAAGCATTAACGGTTCTAAAATGGAATCCTAACAAAAAAAAAAATTGATTTATTTATGATAGATTAAAATTTATTTGACAACCCACAATTTCTTGGGGCATAAATTACTCTTTTCCCTAATCAATACTCATTCCAAAACAGTGATAAAAAAATCTTTTTGTAAGAAAAAACACATTACTTATGGTTGAAATTTTCAAAATTAACTCACCCGGTGGCAATTTCATACTCATTTATAATTTTCTTGATAAGAAACCCGTCTTCCATAATTAATGGTTCAAACACCTATTAATTATAAAATCATACTTAAAAATCTAATAAACACTTTATAAGTTTAATAATCAAATAGATACAAATCTCAAAATTAAAGACTAAACCCAAAGTTGAAATATTGAAATGTCTTTAATTCATTAGATAGAGTTAATAACTTGGAGTTATTATGTTAAAGTTAAGAAGTTTGTGTCTCAGGTATACAGTCAACAAAACAAATTCCTCTGTAAATATACAGAATAGAAAAAGAGAAAAAAATAAAATTCTCCCATAAATATTTAAACTTTGATAGTGTTATTGTTTAACAGCTTTAAGTTGGTAGCGAAAGGGCCTGAACGAATAATTTATCTAAATTGCAAAGAAAGCTAAAGATTTGAAACAACACTGCACTTTTCCCAATAAAAGCACTTTTATACAAATAACAATAATAATTAGTAACAAAAAAAAGAAAGTATCTTTTAGTTAACCATGCCATCAAGTTACTTATCCATTTTTAATCAAATCAACAAAATTACAAATCAATTTGGAGCAATTTTTAAATATAGTAAATGAGTTAAATTATTTAAAATTTTTACTACTTGTTAATGATAGACCGCGATAATTAAACTTCTACGATTGTTAGACAATAAAATTTTTTTATATTTATAAATAGTTTGATTTTTTTTTTATCTATTTATAATAATTTTCCAATCCACTTCAAATCACATTGTTAAATTATGTTTAAGGAAAATGACCCAAACAAACAAAAAGTATAATTTGACTCTAAAATTAATATATATCACACCATTGTAATATATATTAAAAAATAAAAAATAAAAAAATAAAATTGACGACTAACTACTAAGTATATCATACTTCATTACAATAATGATGACAATGTAGATGTCATTTGGGTTATTGCTATTTAGTATTTTCATGGTACCTACTTGTTGAGTTTCACATAAGAATTTTTTTTCCACAAAAGACTATTGATGTTACATACTTAGCTCCACGTTACTTTTTATTTTATTATTTTTATTTTTTATAAAAGAAAAGAAATTATATCATTGATATTGCAGCAACCAATTAAGAAGTAATAAACAATACTGTTGTGATGTGAAGCAATCTGGATAAAATGGGATGCTGAGGGTGTTGTGAAGCACTTAATTCCATTCATTATCCTCCTCTCTTTTCCCTTGTGGTGTTGTTTTTACTGAGGCTTAGCTTATGCTTTGATTTGATCATGTATAGGTTGGGAATTGTGAGCTTGAATTATGCCCCTACAAGTTGTAATAATGTGGCCCATATTTTGGCTACTCATGCGTTGTCCTCTTCATCACTTGGATTCTTGCTCTTCCTGATTGGCTTTCCCTTGTTTGTGGGGTTGAGATAGATAAGTTTGTTTCTGATTAATATATTTGCTCCTCGTGGTTGTTAAACAATATTGTTAGAAATCTTAAACTTTCGCAATTGTCTTTGTGTCCCCCACACCATTCTGCTCATATTATCTCTTTATCTTATTTTGTTTATTTTACATTTTCAAAGTTGGTACGAAAAGAATTTGAATTTTTGATCTCCATATAATTTACTTGTTCAACTATGGCCACGTTTACCAATTCATAATAAAAATTGGTGTAACCGGAATGAGATTTTATTATTGGATGAATCGTAATAGGCCTGAATCGCTAATATAATTTAATAGTTCTTTTATCGTGTTTACCTAGAATTATAAATGTGTCAAGTTTTACTATTACAGTTATCATTATCGTTAGTGCTTGACCTTGTCTGTAACGGTAACGATAAAGGTAAAAATAAATATCGCAGGTTCATAATTCTCATACTATTAGAGTAACAATATCTATAAGAATAATGATAACGGTAACGGTAAAGGAACTGGATCTCATGTAATTTTCAACCACAATTAGATTAAACACCCTTTATTCCTCAATTAGATTGCAGGACCCTGATTATAAATTTTGAGGTGGGCCCCATAATTCATTATGGTTACAAAATGCAAGTAACCAACAATAAAAATAATCAACTAGAGCTCGCTTCTAATATTACAATTGGTGAATTACTGTTCACCTAGTGTAAACATGACCTATATACATATTAGTATTAAAGCTCAACCATAAGATATTTTTCAAACGATGTGAATTGAATTAGAAGGAAAAGGTAATCATACTTAAAATAAATAATAATAAATAAATAAAACATACAAACAAATAAAACAATAAAGACATTCAATTCCACACTTTTCACATTTTCGATCTGTTTTACATTATTTTTTAAAGAAAATAATTCTTTCCAGTTTCAATATTGATACTTTTAATTTTTTTTTTTTTTTTAAAGTTCAAATTATCCTTACGGCAAGTTCATAATAAATAAATAGTTTTGACAAATTAAATAAACAAACACCCCTAAAGTATATATATATTGCAATTATTGTAAGTTTATTGTAAATTTGAGGGTTCAATTTTAACACTTCTAGAAGTCTTGAGGTTCAATTTTTACAATTGAAAGTTTGATAGTATAATTGCACCTATCACCTTTAGAGGTGGTTTTTGCAATTTACCCTTTTTTTCAAATATTTTCAAAAGTTTAATGGCCAGAAATACATTAACAACAACTATTAGTACTCTTTTACAAAATGACAAAAATTATGTTTATCTATACACTGTTTCACTTCTCTCTTACATTTTCTCTCTTACATTTTCTCTTTTTCTTCCGTTTCAATCTATGTCTTAATAGTTCGATCTATTTTTTTCCCTTGTTTAGTACTCTCTTCTTGCCGCTACTTCTTCCATTCCTCAATCTCTAAAATTACACCCATCAATCAATATATAAGTAAGTTGTAACAAAAAGAAAAGAGAATAATTGAACCATCCAAAGAGGCTTAAGGACTTAGATGTTTTAACAAGATTGTACAATAGTAGCTGAATGTAAGTTAAAATGTTTGGATTTAACACATAAAAAAAATAGACGTGTTGAGGATTTGAGTTATGATTTTGAATGGATAGAAAATAAAGAAAAAATGTGCATTACCAAATTATAGAATATCTCAATATATTAAAAAAAAATTAGAGTATAAATGAAAGTTTTTTCAAATTAGTTTTTTCCTAACTCAATATAAGTTCAAATAAATTTATTGTTGTAACCCTAAATCTTCATATTTATGTTTGGGTATGTTTAGATAGGAGAGAACTCCTCTTACTTGGTTAAAATTATGATATTTAAGAAGAGAGCGAAAAGGAAAAAAAGAGAAATAAAGAAAGGATGAGATTGATCGAGAAATGGAAGAGGGAGGCGATGGGTTATGAATAAATGGTTTTTGTCCATATGTAAATAATAACATATTATTATTATTAATAATAACATTTCTTAAAATTTTTTTAAAAAATTAAATATATTAATGAAAATTTTGAAAGTCTAATAACATTAAACAAGGTATTGCCAGTTTTTTTCCTATATACTAATGATTAAAGTATTTTTCAATTTTTTTCAAAAGTTTAAGGTATTAATTAATCCATAAAAAAATTAACAACGGGATACTTTTTAAGGTCTTAAAGAGTTTAAAAGTATTATAAAATTTTTGACTTTTGTGATACAAAGTAGTATAAAGTTTAGTATTATTTTCTATATATAATTGAACTAATAAAAAACCATTCATCATTTTTTTTAGTTCAACAATATGCATATGAATGTGATAACGAAGATATAAAACTAACATCGCTTTTCATCAAAATTTAACGTCTTAACTAGTTGAGTTATATTCATATCGACAAAACTCATCCAAATAACTAATTAAACAAATTAATCAATCATTGTTGAATACTACTTCTAATCGTCTAAGCATAAAACTTGCTGAGGCACTTCTCTCTATATTAATTATTATGTGAGATTGATTCGCCTAGTTTTATTGTAATACATTTTATAAAATCTCAAGCTCTTTTAATGTAAATAAAATGCATGATACTAGAGAGATAATTAATATGGATTTGATGTTCATTATCCCCAAAAATAGAGAATTTATTATAACAAA
The DNA here is from genome assembly GCA_031780015.1 of Citrullus colocynthis. NCBI lineage: Eukaryota > Viridiplantae > Streptophyta > Magnoliopsida > Cucurbitales > Cucurbitaceae > Citrullus > Citrullus colocynthis. Next base: position 1,741,173 of record QLSR01000464.1, on the reverse strand, counting down.
GAAAAAGAAAAGGGTAGCGAGAGAATTCCTCAAAACGCAAGAGTAGTACATGAATTGGATGTCGTTTTGAGGTTATGAGAAGGATTATTTAATATTTATGGAGCCTTCATTTTGAGAATTGGATTTCTTTCAAAGAAATTTGTAGGTCGAAGTTCGAAACCTCCAGTGAGGGTGGGCATTATTGGAAATTCATCTTGACTGGGATGATGATGGAACCCTATTGTGTGCCATAACACAATATCCTTGTTGTTGATATCCCTATTCCTGTCCTCCCAAAATAATTATATTCACTACTAGGTTTATATTCTTTTTCAAAAATAGTTTTTCATTGAAACAAAAAAAAAAAAAAAAGTGGATACGTACCGTTGTGTTAAAATGCTAAGGGTTTCGTCGCCGTGACCACGATCGACATACATACCACCAGCCCATTTTTCAGATTGATTATAAGGTGTAACCCATATATCATAATCGCAAAGCGCTCCTCGAATTTGCGGATAATCATCCTCTGAAAGGAGCGGAACAGCCATTGGTCCCGGAATTAAACGATACCTAATAAAAATAAATAAATAAATTCGTCATAAATTTTGAAATTAAGCTTATAAGAACAAGAATTTATTATAAAAAATGGGTAGAAGTTGGAGGACTTAATTTTTTTACAATTAAAGGTTGAGGGTGCAAAAATAAAGCTCTTTTCTCTCTATTATTTTTTTGAAATTTGTCTCTCATTTGTCAAAAGTTTAAAGCAATTAAAAAGAAATTACGAACGGAAAGATTCTCGGTAAGATGGAATAGTAAAAGAAATAATAATGATTAAATAAATTAAATTTTTGGATTAAGTGGTGATTTAAATTACCCGACTTTATTTCCAATTGCAGTTTTCTTATTTGGATTCACAATGTGCAGTTCCACTGGCTGGGTCGGTCGGAGTCTGGCATCGAGCTCCTTCTCTATCTCTTCCTCCACCACCGACCAATAGCTCTTTCTCGGTGTTGAGCCGTCAGTTTTAAAACTCTTCAATTTAGTTTTGAGAAAGGAATTTTCCTGGCCGTCGATGTCGAGATCTAGATAATATGTGATAAAATGGTCGTGGTTTACACCAATTGTGTTTGGGGCTACTAATTGCCCATAGATTTCCTCCTTTACGTCGCTTTGGTGCTTGTACGGTGTCGTTTTTCCTTCCATGATTCCTGTTAAACTCACCTATGAAAGAAGAAAGAAAAAGTTTTTCCTTCACTTTTAATTTTTGAATTTTGTAAGATTCCATTTTTTTTTTTTTATTTTTTTATTGCTTTTAGTTAAATAGTTTGGTTCATAATTACTTTTTTTCGTTTTTTTTTTCAAAATTTTCTCTTAAAAGATAAGTGTCGTAATATTGGTCTCCATTTTTTAGTTCAACAAATATATTGTATTGGAGAGATTCGAACATTTAAGTAAAAAATATTTATCTAAATTAATTAAATTATACTAGGATTAGCATGTTACGTCAATATTAACTTAAACATCAATTTCGACCTCATAAATGAAAATGTATTGGACACAAAATTAAAAGTTTAATAATATCTTATATACATTTTGGTTGCATTAGACAAGTTCAAAAATATATTAAATACTTTTTAATTTAAAAGTTTAATATCAATTCAATAATGATTTCATTTTTTTTTTAATTTTTAAAAACTATGCTTGTTTTTTCCAGTTTATTTTCACAAAACTAATAAAACTCTTAAAAAAAAAAAAATTAAAACTACTCATCTTTTAGTTTCCAAAATTTGGCTTCAATTTAAAAATAAATTTTAGAAACTAAAAAATCTATAGATAAAAATAGTATTTATAATTAAAATATCCATTGATACTTCGGTGTCGAGATCGATATCAACATCTTAAGAGATACCATCGATATTTTCACTTTAAAACCCTAAAGTTTTAAAAACTAAAAACTTGTAACGTATTAGTATTACCGAAAGTTTGATAGTGCCACATTTTTTGAGCTCCCAATCCAATATGTAATCATAGTTCCCAATCACCGTTATGGTCCTTATCACCAAGCTTACTTCCCGCCTCACTTCTCTTATCTGGGCAATTCGAATATATAATAAAATCAAATTAAATACCTTTAAAATCTTTAACTTGTTTTTTTCATAAAAATAAAAAATTAAAACTTACTAATTCTCCCGGAATTACACTCTCAGTGTGTCGCCAAGCAATATCTCCGGCATACTTCTCAAACATACAATACGCATTCTCCAACTTCACCGGCTTTCCGTCTTGGCCGCCATGGAAGGCGTCAAAGAACACGGCGTTAGGAGGACAGTCATGGAGGGGCTCCAGGGCCACCGCTGATGAACCCATCCCGAATTCTCCAGCGTCCATAAACGTCCGATAGTACCACTCCACTGTCGGATCTTGGTACGGTACGAACAACTCCGAGATGTGACCTCGATATAGAACCTGTCGTTTTTTTTGTTGGTCGATGTCGTATATCGACGCCGCTGATATTATGATTCCCACTCGCATGTCGAAGCTTAAGTGAAAATTCCAATTTGCCCAACTATAACCAAACATGAAAACAAGTTAAATCACTCATCAGCTCAAAAGTTTAATTTATTAGTTCAGTCAATCACAGTAACAAACAGGAAGAAAGTAGAGGATGAGTAGACAATTATAAACATTGTAACAAATGCTAAACATTGTATAATGAAAAGAGATTTAAATAACATTGTAGTTAATTAAAGTTATAAATATAATAGTTGAAAATATCAACTATTAAAATTAGAGTTTTAAACCTAACATACTCCACCCATTAAAAGTTGGAGGTTCAAACACCCTCTTAAAGATAGATAGTTTAATTTTTCACTTTACAATTGTTAAACTCAAAATAGTAATAATAATAAAATAAACAGAAGTAGAGATTTCAAGATTTGTCCCTTGTGTATTAATCCTAAATAAGTGCCCTTGTTAAAGAAACTTTTTTTTGGATAGTTTTAAATGACAAAACTATTAAAAATATTTTTAAATATAACAAAGATATTATTATTTATGAGTAATAGAGGGTGATTAGATACTTTATCTGTGTCATCTACCACTGTCATTGTCAGTTCATTGATAAATAATGATATTTTGTTATATATTTATAAATAAGTTAACTGAGAACAATTTTTTTTTTTTTTACTACGACAGTAATAGAAAAGTAAGGACAAAAATAAAAGAGAGATTTTTTTTTTCAGACGACTTAAATGTTACCAAATTAAACTCAATTTTTTACTCAAACAAACCTGACAATGTGTCCTTTAACCACAAAGCTGGGACCAAGCGGCTGATGAACATCAATCTGGTTGGTCTCCGCCACGAACGGCGGCCGCATAGTGGAAGCTTGGTACTCCGTTCCCTCACTCTTTGGCATAACAGAAACTTGTAGATCTTTAAATTCCGTTAACACCATATCATCAAGATCCACCGTCGTTTCCACACCTTCAATCGGCCTCAACCAAACATTGACCGTCGATTCCTTATAAAAAAACAAAACTTTCACAATCCTTTTCGTTTCACTTTGGGCCTGTCCGAACCACCCAATTGTAAAAACCGAGCCCACAACGTCCGAAATATTCAGCCCTCTTTTCTCAATGGACTTTATGAAAGGTGGGTGTTTGAGGGACAACTCAATGGCTTCTGATTGTTCCTCAAGGGTTAGGGTTGGGAAACCCGTGCCTTGGTACACATACTCCGATACAATCGAACCTTTTCCATTGGCTAGCTTCACAACAAACTCGTGAGTCTGCTTGTTTGCTCGTACAACGGCAAAGGCTTGACGTGGCGGAGGGCGAGAACGGGGATTTGCTAGCCATGAGAGGACGGCGGGTTTGTTTGGCTCGTCGATGCCAACGTAGTGAAAAGTGAGGCTTCGGGCGAGGTTGTTGAATTTGGATTTAATTGTGGAAGAGACAGTTTGAATCTCGAGTGGAGATAGAGGGTCAAATGGATGAGAGGAGATGGAAGGAATGAATGTGAAGAGGAAGAGGAAGAGGAAGAGAATGGGAATTTTAAGAATTGAGAGAGCCATGGAAACAAAATTCATAAACTAGTGTTTCTGGAGGTTTTTTTCCTTTTTTTTTCATTTGCATGTTGGGGGTGATTTATTTAAAGGCAAGGTAATGATTAGTTGCACATAATCACACATTTTTATCCTGGTACATATTAACATTATTTAGCACATCATTAAATGTATTAATTTATTATTTTTTTATTTTTCGAATTCCGCCTAATTCTTAAATGCTATTTCGTGGGATGTAATGAATAGAGGTAGCATAGTACTAGAGAATTTTTCATTCCCCCTCTTTTACCCACAAAATTAAAGGAAAAGAAACATTTAAAATAAATTTTTTTAAAAAAAATCACCACATGATAACTTTTTATTGAACACAGTTACCTTAATGGTATAAAAATAGGTGCAGCTACGTAATACTTTTTAAGTTTTTTTACATGTCAAAAAAGTCATTTTTTCATGGCTATAAGTCAAAAGAAGAAATCAATCTTTTTCCCCCCTTTTCGCAATGTCCCCATCGTTTCAATGAATGTTACCAAAGGAGATAAAAAAATACAAACAAACAAATGTTGAGATAAATTACTGAATAATGACACGTCTATGGATGTACAATGTGCCCATGTCGTTTTTTATCAAGATAATTTGATGGCTGTCTTTAAAAGAGTTGTGTTTAGAGGATAGGTTATATTTTATGAAAATTAAATATAGATAAAATATTGAGATGATTGTTTTAAATGACAAAACTACTTAAAATATTTATAAATATAGCAAAATATTACTGTCTGTTAGTGATAGATAGTGTCATATACATTGATAGATGTCTATCATTGTCTATCACAATGATATTTTTGTTATATTTGTACATATTTTGGTTCATTTTGTTATATTTGAAAATAACCTTAAAATATTGATATCAATATTCTAGAAAAATTATAAAAATAAAAATTTAATTAATTATTTTTTATTTTCCATCCAATATAAGTGACTTAAAACGTTATCCCATAATTTTCATGATAAAATTTAAATGTTGATTGATTAAGTTTAATTAGTAAAATATAGTTATTTATATCAAAATTGTTGGATGTGGTAGAAATTTTTTTAGACACCATTTTTTTTAATAAAAATGATACTGTTGAATAAACAATACCTATAATAAAGTGTAGATTTTAAATATTTAACCTGAATAGAAATGAAGAATGAATAGAAAAATATTATAAAAATAAATAGATGAATAAAATTAATATACATATAATCTAATTATTAGAATAAATATTGTAAAATTTTATGGAATTAATTTTAAATATAGTAAAATAAATCAAATTATTTATAAATATGTAGTAAAATGAATCAAATTATTTATAAATATAGAAAAAATTTAGAGAGTTATTCTGTGTGATTGTAACAATTCTTCACATAGTTGATTTTTTTCTGGTGGGCCATGGTTTTTCTTCGAGTTTTCCACGTAAGTTCTTGTGTTTCTAGTTTTATTGATTTCTTTTAATTTCTTTGTTATTTTTTTGCTTATTCCTGTAGTAAAAGTGTGAGGTTTTCCCATCAAGTGGTATCAAAGCTTTAGATTCGGAGTTTCTTGAATTTCTAAGTATGCTTTGTGGTTGTAGCATTGTCTAACCTTCTACATCATAAAAGAATTTTTTGAAATGGGTTGCGGTATTGAGAATAGCGTGGGTTGTCACTATTTGCTGTTTTGTTAGGAAGAGAAGCAGATATGTCTCACTTTATAAGTTTAGTAAAGTTTGATGTGGAGAAATTTGATGGAAAGATCAACTTCGGTTTGTGGCAAGTGCAAGTCAAGAATGTGCTGATACAAGGTGGGTTACACTAGGCCTTGAAAGGAAGACCAGGCAATGGTGCTTCTAAAGAGTTAAGCGGTGATGATAGTCCAAGAGAGTCCAGCGATAGTTCCAGTAAAGGTTCTAAGAAGTCCAGTATGAGCGATGAAGATTGGGAGGAGATGGTTTGAGAGGTGCAAGTGTGATTAGGCTAAATTTGGTTAAGAATGTTCTTGCAAATGTGCATTGGATTTCAAAAGAGCTTCGGGAGAACCTTGAAGCAATATATCAGGCAAAGAGCATCTCAAATCGGTTGTACCTGAAGGAGTAATTTCACACGTTGCAAATGGCAGAAGGTACAAAAATCTAAAATCATCTGAGTATTCTCAATGGCATCGTTTTTAAATTGGAGGTGGTCGGAGTGAAGATAGGTGATGAAGATAAGACACTTAGACTCATCTTGTCACTTCCCATTCTTATGAACACATGAAGCCAATCTTAATGTACAGAAAGGAAACTTTAGTTTTTGCTGAGGCTACTAATAAACTTTTGTCAGAGGAAAGAAGACGGAATAATGAAAGGCATACTTCACAAGAGGATTTAGTAATAGTAGCTAGCAAGTGGAAGAAGGAGAAAGAGTTCATACAGAAATAGGTTTGCTAGGAATGTAGATAGTCTGGACACATGAAAAGGGATTGTTCTAACAGAGCAGGTTCGTAAAAAAGCTTTGAGTCGGATGCTAAGATTGTCTCTGTCGTCACGGAAGATGACAATCTCTTCCATTGAAGCAAGGCAATTTTCTTCCTCGTGGTACATCTGCTTTACCATGATAGAGGATATGATGTTAGCGGTTCCACAACTTTGCACACAGGCATTAACTTGGCGGTTATACAAGGTGTGTGGTGGAAGTTATGTCGATGGTTGAAGGACTTCCAAGTGAGCCAAGTGGGTGGAAGTTGCACTATAAATTTACATGTAACGAAAAAGAAAAATTCTTGGAAGGTGGTATTCGAAGTGGTCTACTTTTTATGATGGAGTAAGTTATAGTTCTCTGAATTGAGAATTATGATTGTCGATGAAGACAATGGATGTTGTAGAAATTGTGGATTCTTCAAATATCTTGCCAAGGTGGAATTTGTTGGGTTTTTGGCAAAATATTAGAAGTACAGTTGTCTCACATTAAAGAGGTTTAGGAAAGTCATGGGCTCTCTAAGCACTATAAAAGGAGCCTATGTCTTTGTTGTTCAGTTGTCTCAATTAGAAACACTTTAAGCTTAGTGTGCTAACTCTAATTAAATTCATTTTGCATTCTCTAGTTTGAGAATGGGAAAAAGGTGTGAGTGAAAAGTTTTGAGAGTGTTATTGTAATTGGGATCGGGAAAGAGAGTTATTCTGTGTGATTGTAACAATTTTTCATATAGTAGATTTCTTTCTGGTGGGCCGTGGTTTTTCTCCGAGTTTGGAGTTTTCCACATAAATTCTTGTATTTTCAGTTTTACTGCTTTCTTTTAATTTTTCTGTTTTATTTTTTAATTTTTTAATTTTTAATTTTTTTACTTATTCTTACGGTAGAAGTGGGAGGTTTTTTCCGTCGCTATGTAGCCTATAAAAGAAAGTAACATAAATAAGCGGTCATAGAATACACAAGAAATCAAATGAAAGAGAAATATGTGTGCACTGTGCAAAATACCTATTAGACAGAAAACAATGTTGGCATTAATGAAGTATCTCAATTCGATACAAATAGCTTGAGACTACGATCCTTTCACAAACTTTGAATGAACAATGACATCTAATTTTGCCGTTCCAAAATTTTTTATATTTTTTATATTTTCTATAATTAAAAAAAATCACAAATACTTCCATTTGAAATCTAAAGGATTGATATTTTTTATTTCCCATATATAAGGTAGGAGGCAGCAATTTCATTTGAAATCTAAACAAGAAAGAGATATTTTTATTTTGAATTTGAAATATGAAAAAAAAATTAAAAAAAACCTCTATTTATAAGGTGGATGTGAGTCCCAAATAGTACAGTATAAATATATTCATTTACCATGTAGGGTCGGAGACTCACCCCGAATGAGGCGACAGAAAATGTAGGAGGTATTAGGAAAAATTTTCTCCCCGTTAACTAAACATAGACGGAGGGTGTATATATATAGACACACATATATAATTTCATATAAATGTATATTTATATATTGTTTAAAAATCATAGCTTTTATCAGGTTTCCTTCTCCTCATAATAATTTTTCTCATACTTTGAATGTATTTCTAAGAGATAGATGTTTTAATATTTATTTTTTAAAAATTTTTAATGTAAAAAACTGTATTGAAAATAACCTATTTAATATTGAAAATCCCAAAAATTTCATATGGTTAAAGAATAGATTTTAAATTTTGTGAAACAAATAATTTATTTTTAGAGAATTGGATCTCATGAATTTCCTACCAAATTAAACAAAAAAAATTTGTGAAGACGTGAAATAGGGGATAGGAAGACTTCTCCGTTCCCACCCCTTGGACATCTCTAATATAATGATAATAAATTTATGAAAAGATTATTAGAGTGGAATCGTTTTAGCAATATTTCATTTTTTTTTTTTCTTTTGTTGTTATTTTCCAAATCCCACCGTATAAGGATAGTCATTCTTTGCAAGTTCCCCAAAAAAAAAAAAAAAAAAAAAAAAAAAAAATCCAGGACTACTCAAAATTGGTAAGTACTCTAAACTCTCAAATTCAAATGACTTGCAAGGAATTGAAGTGAACACTATTTGGTGCTTATGGAGACCACTATTTACACTTCTATAGTATGTTAAGTTATTAGTTTAGAACTTAAACCTTTAAGCTTGTATATTTTCTTAAAGATTTTTATATTTATATGTGTTTAGTAAATTTTTGACATGTTCAAAAATTTTAATTTTCAAAATTAGACACAAAATTGGAATATCAAGAATTTATTTAACACATAATTGAAAATCTAATCATTTATAAATACTTCTGAAATTTTGAAAATTAAATAGATATCAACTTAAAGATTTGTTAAACATTTTTCAAGCACTAAATTTGAAATAACATGTTTTGGAAAAAAGTAAGCATGAAAAGATCTATACGAGGCCCCAAGACGTGAAATAATATATTGGAAAGGGCTTATAAATAAAGAGAGAAAAATATTGTTGTTTAATTTGTCGAAGTACTTAATTCCAAATTGTTACGTGATAATTTTTTTAAAAAATATTTTTTTCTTTTATAATCTAAGGATTTTCATGAAAATAAATTTAAGCATTACTCGAAAAGAAACCTTTATATTAAAAATATCAACCACTCAAAGTTACCCGATAATATTTGAAAAGATATTGGTGAACCCACTCCATCACCACTCCAGTTCTCTGCATCCACACACACACAGGACCAGAAAAATAAATGTGAGAAACAAAATATCATGATCAAGGAAATATAATAAAGTCACGTGTAGCATGGTTACAAAATATACTAGACCTACATTATTCTAAAAAAAAAAAAAACAACAACAACAATAATAATAATAAATCAAAACAAAACAAGAACAAAAACAAGAAAGGTCCAGACTTGAAAAAGGTCCGGACAAAAAAGGTCCAGTTTTGAGTGTGTGATGATGGAACATTGTTGGTCCCAAATTTTGAAAATAATGTAATATTATTATTTATTATTATCCAAACGTGTTAATTATTTATATTATCCCTTAGGATTTTAATGAGTGCGGAACTGAAGTCCTTCATTGTGCTAGTGTTCCTTATTCCCTCCCTTGCGCCTACACTCGGGTTCAACTAATCTAATAAAATTAATGCTCTCACATATTAGAGTTTTTCCACTTCTTCTCCCCTTTGCACTTGCGCCCTCTTTCGTGCTTTGTTCTCTTGTTTGTCGCTCAACCATCATTTGTGGTGCACAAAGGAACCGTATAGATAATTAAAAGAAAATAAGAAAATAATATTAACCATCCGAAAAAGAAAAGAAAAAAGAGAAGAAGAAGAAGAAAAAAAAAAAACTCAATAATGTTCTACTGTACTGGTGAGAGCCTTAGCGGAACTCATAAGTTACTATAATTTCCATGTGTTTTTTATTCCTTTATATAAAAATAACACTCAATAATGTTCTACTGTACCGGGGTCATATGGGAATCCACTGAGATTACAGATTTTATTGGTCTTCATGGGTATGATTGTTTCTTAATTGCAAATATAGGGCGTTGATTTAAGGCTGGCAAAATTGTTAGAAATATATTTTTCAATATAGCAAAATGTCACGGTCTATTAATGATAAATACTAAGAGATTGTTTGGAGGTCCGTAATGGAATGGGTTTAGATTGTAATGTAATCTAAAATCCATGTTTGGATTGAGCATTTTGGGCCGATTTGTAACATTGAACTCATTTCGTTACAACAATTTTTAACCAAATTCTCTTTTCCACCATTTTCACGTTTCACGATCCCATTTCCGTTCCACTTCAATAGTTCACACAATCCAACACTCCTCTGATTCCCAATAATCTTGATTACATTTTAAACTATCTTTCCCACCATTTATTCACAGTAATTCTGATTACATTCCAGTTAGCCTCCCAAACAGTCCCTAATAGACAGTGACATATGATAGTAGTTTATTAGTGTCTATCAATGATAAACAATAACATTTTGCTATCTATGTAAACAAGTTGACTCATTTATGTTATATTTGAAAAGAACCTGATTTAATTTACATTTAAAAAAAAATGCATGTAAATATAGGGTATTTTGTGAGTATAAGCTTAATTTGCTTAAACCAAAAAATAATAATAATGAGGCTATCAAACTGGCTGAATCTTTCTTTTTTTTTTTTTTTGTAATTTTGATTTTGAGAGAAAAAATTATTTAATCAATTTTACGGACTAAATTTGACTGTGTATTTTACTTTTTTTTTTTTTTTGTAATTTTGATTTTGAGAGAAAAAATTATTTAATCAATTTTACGGACTAAATTTGACTGTGTATTTTACTTTTTTTTTTTTTTTGTAATTTTGATTTTGAGAGAAAAAATTATTTAATCAATTTTACGGACTAAATTTGACTGTGTATTTTACTTTTTTTTTTTTTTTGTAATTTTGATTTTGAGAGAAAAAATTATTTAATCAATTTTACGGACTAAATTTGACTGTGTATTTTACTTTTTTTTTTTTTTTGTAATTTTGATTTTGAGAGAAAAAATTATTTAATCAATTTTACGGACTAAATTTGACTGTGTATTTTACTTTTTTTTTTTTTTTGTAATTTTGATTTTGAGAGAAAAAATTATTTAATCAATTTTACGGACTAAATTTGACTGTGTATTTTACTTTTTTTTTTTTTTTGTAATTTTGATTTTGAGAGAAAAAATTATTTAATCAATTTTACGGACTAAATTTGACTGTGTATTTTACTTTTTTTTTTTTTTTGTAATTTTGATTTTGAGAGAAAAAATTATTTAATCAATTTTACGGACTAAATTTGACTGTGTATTTTACTTTTTTTTTTTTTTTGTAATTTTGATTTTGAGAGAAAAAATTATTTAATCAATTTTACGGACTAAATTTGACTGTGTATTTTACTTTTTTTTTTTTTTTGTAATTTTGATTTTGAGGGAAAAAATTATTTAACCAATTTTACGGACTAAATTTGACAGTGTAATTCACAATGATTTTGAAATATGGTTATTTTAATTTGTTTTTAACTACTCCATAATTTTTGCGTTTTGATTTATCCAGAGGGTATTTTAGAAACCAACCTACTCTAATTTGATTTATCCAGAGAGTCTGCAATTTGTAGTGTTGGGGTATTTTTGTCATTGACACATTATTAATTAATAATTTATTAAATCATGTTGCTATTTCGGAAATATTTGGAAATATTTCCAAGTTTTTTAATACATTTTCAAGGCTCTGTTGGTTACTATTTCATTTTTTTTTTAAAATTTTTGATAATTAAGTCTATTTTCTTCGCATTTTTTACAATAATTTTCTTTCTTAACTATTATGGCTGGGTTCTCAATCAAATTCTGGAAACAAAAATAAATTTTTAAAAGCTATTTTTTTAGTTTTTAAAATTTGGCTTGGTTTTTTAATTTATTGGTAAAACTAAACAATAAAAGAAAAAAAAAATTGAAGGTAAAAATAGTGTCTGTAAGTTTAATTTTTTAAAAAACAAATACTAAAAATGAAATGGTTAGGTAAACAAGTGCTATAATTCTATATTCTTCTTATTAGTCATTTTGAGTTTTAGCATAAATCTTCTTTGTGAGAAATCATAGATGGCCGATATTAAGCATCCATTTTGATTTTTGCCCATTTTTTGAGATTATTGAAATATGGTATTCGGTTATTTTGGGATCCTACTACTAAACCTAGTTTCTCCATTCTACCCTTTCACAAACAACATATTGGCGTGATTTCTGATGTGATTGTTAAAATAAAATCTTCGTATATTTTGTTTACCAATTCTTTTTTATTTTAAAAATTAAGATTTTATTGTTAAATATTTAATAGATTTTTTTTTTTGTATAAAGGATTGTCATCTAGCATTATGTACTAGTTTATTTTTAATAGATTGCAAGTGACTATTCCGGTGGTATCAAATGTGAGAGTGATGATAACATCGTTTTCTAGCCAAGGCAACTAACAAACGACAGAGGAGATGACCCATTTAAATCACATTATTTGTCTTTGACATCTTGTTCTTCTTCATCTTGACCGTCATCATCATGGTTGAGGCGAAGCAACAACCACTTAGCTATTGGATTGACATCTAAGCAAAACCATCATTGTTCGTGGTAAGCAACCCAAGATGAAACTAACCCATTTGCCATTTCGAGTGGTTATACGTAGGTGGGTATGAAAGTACATAAGGATGGTGTAATTGCGCCTAGCATAGAGTATTTGTGTAATTTATTTGATGGTTTTTTAATACAACGTATTTGTGTATTGAAGATTTTAGCTATTACAATATTTATGTGGCATGTAAATTATTTTTAGTATAAGAAAAATATGATGAAGATTCTTGGTATTTGCATGGCTCGTTCTAATGAACATTTAAATCAGTTTTGGTGTGTATGTCAAAATATGACAAATATTTTAATTCTTTATAAATAAGGGGTATTTTTGAGTTTAGTATGAGAAAAATTTTAAGGTATTTGATAGTTATTTTGGGTATAAGGTATTTGCTCTATTCATGGCTAAATTTTAATTGTCTATTAGTTATTTTACAAATGAGCAAAACCATCTTTTTTGTTGCTTTGTAAGATTTTCTTGTATTTTTTTAGGTTAAGTGGTTAGATAATTAGATTTTGTTTTCATATAGGGACATACCTGTTATTTTTTAAATTATGAAATTGACCATCGTAGTAGTTTTGTTTGGTCATTTTTTAAAGTAAAACTTTATTTGACTATTTTTTAAAAAGCCTATATTTGTCGAAAGAACCCAATTTCTTTTAACATAATGGACAGAAATTTGGCCTTTTTAATTGAACCTCAAGCCCATCCTTTTGCATGATGGACTCATTTTTGGGCTTTCAAACAGGATCTTTAGCGCATCAATTTAATAGTGAAACTCTCTTAAATGGCCAAAATAATATGGTACGAACGCAATAATTTCCAAAATTAAATTTGAAATATGGACAAAAAGAATTTTCTATTGGATAAATGACCAAACCATTTTTTAAATTTTATTTAATATTTATCAAGTTACTAAAATACCCCTAACAAAATATATAATTGAAATCGTGAATGAAGTAATTAAAACAAATCTTCAACCGAAATATAATCAACCAAAATCCCATAAATCAGGGGATCATTCAAAACCAAAAAACTTTACTGGATGCTTAAATATGTATTCAACCGATTGAGGAAGATTATATTTGATTAATCTTCATAATTCTGAAGATATCAAATTAAAAAAAACTATTTTGAACTAAGCAGTAATATTCTAATAAATTTTAGAACTACAACGGTACATCAAGGGAAATTGCTATTTCTAACCCAAAAAGTTTTTTTCTTTTTTTTTTATGGAACGAAACTAACCTCTTTTTTAAAATTTTTTTTTAAATTTTATAGATGGGTCTCTCACGGTGAAATAACATGAATACCTAATATTTTCTATAAATAAAAATTTTCGAATAGTTGGCGATCCAAAATTTTCAAGTACAAGAGGTCTAGTATACGTAATCAGAAAGAAAAACTTAGGGAAAAAATGACAGCAAACAAAAAACGCATACCAAATTTTTTTTGTCTCTAATTTCAGACATTTCCTGCGCATATTACAACTCATCTACTTGAAAATTTTGGTTAGGTTACACCTCCTCTACTTGAAAATTTTGGTTGGATTTATTTCCAGAAAGGAAGTTTTTTGGGGGTTTAAGTTTTACCACACTTAGAGAGTGGACTCTAGTGATGAAGATGTGATGAAGATGGTGTCAGGGAATAAGACAACGTGTATTGAGGGTTGAGTAAGATGGTTTTTGGTTATTCACGCCATTTCATCATGTGGGATCCATCTCTGAAATTCTAAAAAGTTTTTTGGGTTAGAAATAGCAATTTGGCTATGGATTACATTACATGGCACTTGCAATGCATTGACAATTCAGCTAAATTCAAAACAAATCATAGAAAAATAGATGAAAAATATTTAGTTCATTCTATTTGTAACACATTGGAAATCTCAAGTGTTGGAATAACAAAAGGTAAGTAAATAGTGTAGGTAAGAGTTCAATAGATTTGAGAAAAACATATAAATACTAGTATTTGATTTAAAATTCACTTGAAAAAAGAGAAAGAATTGAGGCAAAAATATCTAGTGCATGCAAATACTTGCATTTGCAACTCATCAAAATCATGTTGGACTAACAAAAATATAAGAAAATAGTATAAAGAAAACTTTAATAGATTCGATAGAAACATGATAAATAACATATTTCATTTCTATAGAGAGAGAAACTACACCTTTTTTCTATCTTTAGTTCTTTAGGCTAGGGTTTTAAAGGTGTCGTACGTATTTTCAATGAGATCATGAGAGCTTCGCATGAAACACTATCGGTAAGGTAAGAGCTAGTATAAACAAGGGAACCTCAAATTTGTCGGACCCTTCAATTTGAAGGAAAACCTCTTCAACGTTTTCAGTTGTGGCCACGATCAAATATTTGACAAAATTAATACTCAACAATCACCGTATACTTTTTAACTTTTTCTTGACCACCCAAAATATTTATCCCACTCTATGCTCTTGAAAACAATCTAGCCTAAAAATGGTTGCCTTTGTTAATGGAGACCATATGGATGGGGCTTGGAAGCTGTCAAAACATGAAATACAAGAAAAGACAGTCATAGGTCTTCAACTATACTATGAGATGTCTTGTGCTCATATTTTTGGCAGATAGATCGTGGATCAAAGGGTGAGTGAACTAATTTATGAGAGAAGAAAAATGGCGTATAAAAAAAAAAAAAAAGAAATCTAATATATAAGTTAAAAATGAATAGATTAGAAATTAAATTACTTCTATATTAAATATAGGATTTTATATTTTAACTACATTATCTCTCATCCCAAAATAGTATACAATTTAGATCACACTCATAGGGGCAATATGGGAATAATAGAAAAGCATATTGAACTTGTTTTTTTTAGGTGTGGTCATAAATCAGAGATGTTATTTTTGGACATTTTTCAATACCAAGCTTTTATTTTAGCAATACAGTACAATTTCTCAAATAATATAGACTAGTATTAAAAAAAAATAATAAAAATTGGGAAATTAGACTGTATAAGCAATATTTAAGGTTATATTGGAAGAATAGCAAAACAAAATTCCAATCCGCTCTCACTCACATGTTTACATATAAGACTGTTGGCTTATTTTTATGGATTAATGGTCTAAATTCAAAATATTTTTAAATTTCACTCACTCTTTTATTTTATATATTTTTTTTTAAAGAAAAAATAGAAATTCCTCTTAGTATGAAAGATTTTAATTGAGATTGAACGATTTAAATGAAACTTTTCTTTAAAATATATTAAATTAAGGTTTAGTTTTAAAAAGATTCTTTTAGGATTACTAACACCAAAATAAAAGAGTGAAATTGAAAGTTGAAGGAATATAGTTTAAATATGGTAAGATTAGAAGGAATATGATTAAAATAAGTTCGAATAAAGAAAGATGATGTTCCAATACTGTTGATGATTAAAATAAATAAGTTTAAAATAAGGTAAAAAAAAACACTGGATTTTTGCTTTAAAACTTCTTTAAAATAAAGTTAATTAATATACATCTTAAATTTAATCTCTACTAATTTATGGTGAATTTTTTAAAATTAATTAATATACATCCTAAATAAGAGCGTATGAGAATTCAAAAGGACAAAATAAAGTAATTATTCATTTAAGTATACATCACTATTAGATTGTGATATTTTATATTCACAGTTTAGATATCACCTATACACAAAAATATACATCACTTTATTATGTAACCATTTCGACTTAAATGTTATGTTGGAAAGGATGTGACCACAAGAAGTTATGCCTTATTTGAAAAATGAAAGAAAGACTAGTTAATATAGTTTTCGATGCATTAGAAGTCCCCTCGTGAATGAAAGTAAGAACTAGGATAGATATTTGAGTGCTTAACTCGGATTAACGGGGAGTTTGCTAGATTGACATTATCGAATAGTGACTTTTGAAGAGAGATACGAACAAGAGGCTTCTAGAAAACTAGTCTTTTCTAAATTATGTGAAGCCAATAAACGAGCCCATAAATATTTGAACTCGAGTATCCGAGAAAAAGTAGAATATTTGATGGAAGAATGGGAAATCCTTTTGAACAACCTTTCAAACATAATTTCATGGTTAAGTTGCAATGTTTTATATTTATGATATAGATCACACCTTATGAACGGATAATCATTTCTTCGTGTAACCATGTTAACTCAAATAATTGTAATGGGGCAAATGATGTGACTTTCCATTCAATTGTATCTCTAACGTTAGACCCATTCAACTGTATCTCCACCGTTATACTATGATGTCTAATCTTTTATATATATATATATAGATAGATAATTTAGATTACACTTATTTTTAATAAAAACACGAGAATTGAAGAATTAACATGAGATTTCTTTTTCTACCCTAAAGTTAAGACGTTCAAAAGTAAGTTCCAAAATGATATTTTAATCATAAGAATGTATTTTATAAATACTTAGAAAGTTGTAGTAAAAAAGTCAGTGAATCCCTCTGCTTTTCTATTGCTTCTTCTTCCTCCTCTCTTCATTCGAACTCTCTGTTTCTCTGTTTTCCATCAATTTCCTGTCCATGGCCTCTTCCTTGGACTGCATCCTTTTTGGTAACTTCTTCTTCTTCTCTTCTACCTTCATTTCCATGATTTCAGATTTCAGATTTTTTAACTCTGTTTTTTCACAGATTTGGATGACACTCTTTACCCCTTCAACACTGGAATTGCCGATGCTGTCAATAAAAACATCGAAGGTTTCAGAACTCTGTTTTGTTGGATTTTCTTTAAAGTTTAAATTTATGGGTTCAAGATTTTGAGTAGTAGTGTTGGTTTTTGACAGATTTCCTTATCCAGAAATGTGGAATTCCAGAAATAAAAGCTCCCATTCTTCGGAAAGAGCTTTTCGAAACATATGGCGGCAACCTGGCTGGTCTGCGAGTAATTTCCCTAATTAACCATTTTAATCAATGTTGTTACATTTTAATATGAAGTTTCAATTTTAAACAAGTAGATATTTCCGCTAAATTCTATAAAATATCCGGCGTAAATTATGTCAAAAATATCCTTAAACAAAATTTCAAACAATACTCTTTCTTTTAGATTTGGATAGAAATTGTTTTTGAGTTAAAAGTAATACTAATTTTGACTCTGGAATGGACTGTTAGGACAGAAAAGCCCATTAAATAGTGAATGGAAAGATTCATTAGATAATGAAGTTGATCTTTGAATAGGAAATGTTTCTCTTCTATACATATTTATAGTCGACTATTTGTCGTTTTAGTATGTTTGAATGAAGATTTTAATTTTGGAATTTTGTGAGACTTTATGTGATTTGTGTTTTTAACTTTAAGTTTCGATTTTAACTTGGTTGATAAAAAAATTGGTGTAAGAATTGGACAAATGAAGATATTTATGCTTGAAAAAATGATGAAATTTATATAATTTGTTTTACAATTTGTTTTTTTTCGAACCTAAAAAACTTCAATTTAGTAGAGCATTTTTTAACTTTTTTTTTTTTAATTTTTGAGTTAATTTTGTAACGGGATATTAACGGTTTTTGTTCATATATTTACGATAAAGGTATCTTTTTAACTTTTTTTTTTTTCTTTTATCAAATTTGAACTAAAAATGTACATGTTTAGTTAAACAAGATTTTAAAACTCATGCATGAATTTAATAGATCCAAAAATTTCTAAAATTAAGTCTCTTACAAACACTTTTCACACCCAACGCATTTCATTCTAATCTTTCTAGATTCTCATATTTAAATTTGTCGATTGACCAAAAGCTTAAGCTAACGGGGGAAGGCAAATTTAATATTATATCATCTAACATTCTCACTCACTTGTGAGCTTGAAATATGAAAAAGACCCAACAAGTAGAAATGGATTTTAATTGGGAGGAAACAACAATATAAGGGCTTGAGCACGAGACCTTCCAAATTTAATATTATATCATCTAACCGTTTTTGTGTCACTCACGCTTTTTTCTCTCATCTTAAACTAGAAAATACAAAAAAAAAAAAAAAAAAAAAAAAAAAAAAAAAAAAAAAAAATTAACTAGAATGAGCCCACTCAAGCTTAAAAGTGTTTTTAATTGGAATAAATAAAAACCAAAGTGAGATACCATATCTAATTACAAGGATTCAAAAAATACAAATAAAAATCCAAATAAGAATCAGAGAAAGAGAGGGAGGAAGGCTAGGGAGGATAGAGAAAATAAGAAAGATAGAGAGGAAAGGAGGAGAGAAGGAAGAGGGAGGAGATCATAAAAATTAAAAAATATTTTTGTTTTCCCAACTCATCTTCTCATATCATCCATCTACCCACATTTTATATTCAAATTTAATGGTTATATTAGTAGAGGAACTTTTTAAATTTATTTTTAAAAAACTTAAATAGTCCATTTAAAATATTAGAAACCAAATTTTACTGAAAGTCTAGGGAAAAAAAAAAATATATTTTTCTCCTTTTTTAAAAAACGTCTCTACTGTTTAATTTCTTTTTATTTGGTTTAGTGAAGACCAAAGTAGTTTTATCTCAACATCATTCATTTTCTGTATGCAATCTTCTCATGTCTCTCTTTAAAGATACAAAAAGAGGTGGTTAGTTTTTTTGCAATATTTTTTTATATTATAGTGTGATCAAGTTATAAAATATTTATAAACCTAATAGTTGATATAAAGAGAAACACACAACATTAGGTTTGAATCTACTTAAAATAGCTAGATACTCGCACATAATTTCAACTTAATCATTTAGGTGATGTTTCTCGCTATTTACTCAGATTTCTTCCATTATTTGTAATACTATCACAATCTCTATTAGAGAATTACTATCCTATCTANCGTCAAACCTCACACCGCTCATATTCGCATTGGTCGTTCACGCTTAGACCTTTCCCTTTCAATCTCATTTCTCACATCTCTGATCTCACATTCTCTAAGATCTCACATTTGCCGACCTCTCCCTCTCCCTCTCAACCTGATTCACGCTCAGATCTCACATTCCCTCTCATTCTCAATCGTTTTCTCTCACTCTCACTCTCAAAAGTTGTCTGGATCAAGACCTCACTCTCAACCTCAATCCTCACGATCTTCTTAGGTATGTACATTTGTTTCAAACTTTTATTGAAAGTTTGAATTGAGCAAAATCAAATTTCAATGTAGAGGAAAAAAAAAAAAAAAAAAAAAAGAAAAATATTGGTTTAGAAAAATCACCTATAACTTTTGTTTTGATGTGTTGGTTTGTCAGTTTCGTGCATGGCAAATTAGCATACGAGTGGATCAAACCAGACTTTAAGCTCCGACAAATCTTATTCACTATTCCTCTACGAAAAATCGTAAGTTTTAGTTATAACTTACAAACCAACCTATGTTAGAGACTAAAAACTAATGTAATTGTTTTAAATTAATTAATAGATATCGAGCACGAAACATTAGTACTTAATTAGTAAAATTTCAAGAATAAAAGTGCAAATTTTGAAGCTTAAGGATCAAGCAAAAACATAACTCAAACGTAACATTTTGAATCTTAGATAACCAAATGATAATTGAAATCAAAATTCAAAAGTAAAAATGTAATTACCTCTTTTGGCAACTCAAAGGCCATATGAAAACTAGATTCAAAATTTAAGTATATAGACCGAATTTTCTTTTGAAAAAATAATTAATATTGATGATCACTTCTTGAATCCGTAGATATATACAAATTCTGATATAAAGCATGCAACCAAAGTGCTTGCCCGACTCGGCCTAGAGGATTGCTTCGAGAAGATCATATGTTTTGAGACGATGAACCCGAACCTTTTCAAGGCAACTCGGTCGAATGAGGTCCCGGTCCTCCTAAAGCCATCGATGGACGCTATAAGAATCGCTCTTGACGTCGCTAACGTCGACCCCCGTCGAACGGTAGGTCATGGCGGAATAAAATTTGTGATATTTTGTGACAAAAGTGAGTCTCAGCCTCGATGTCGTTTGATGATTTGTGTTGTCGTTGTTTGCAGTTGTTTCTTGACGACAACGTGAGCAACATCGCTGCTGGAAAAGCCCTCGGCCTCCGAACCGTTTTGGTAAGAAATTTCCTTTCCACTGTCTTTTTGATTTCTATTTTACCTTTTAATTTTTTTTCCAAATATTTATTTTAGTTTTTTACTTTACAGTTGTGAGGAGTAACTTTAAAAGATAAAATTTAGTTAACCTAATCTATTAGTTAACATTTTTTGGGTACAATCATGATTCAGCATCATATTAATATTAGAGTAAGGTGTTATGTTTTTCAAACTACTTTAATATAATTCTTTTCATTACTAATTAATATTGATATTTACCTTTTAGGTTAAGTTATAAAAAAAATATCATTCAATTTTATCATTTATTTCAAACATATCCTTATATTTTCAAATATTGTAATATTACCCATAAATTTTCATAAACGTTTCAATAATACCTTGGTAGTGGAAATGTTTTAGAATTTGGATAGAGATTGAGATATGAAATGGTGTATAGTAGGTGACAGAAAACTAAAATTTGAATCATTACATCATTTTAGGTCATCACCACAGGATTCTAACTCCTCATTTTTTTTTTCAAAAATTCTAAGGAATTTATATTTCAAGGGTAGTTTTGAAACGTTTATGAAAGTTGAAGGGTAATATTGAAACTTCTGAAAGAATGAGGTATTTTTGAAACAAAGAGGAAAGTTCAAGGATGTTTATTATAATTTAGCATACTTTTTAAATAAAGTTAGTTTTAAAATTATCGTTATTCATGAACTTAAGCTTTTAGGTTTAATAGTAATTTAACATTTAATAACTAAACCTCGATCTTTTAAGAAATAACATTTTTTCTTCTCTCATTTTATATTAGTTGTGAATGAAATATATGGATGATATCATTTGACATTTGAACGATATGCTGAAGTTGCATATATGTATATATATACTCAAAATGAGTATAGTTTCACTGACATTAAAGCTTTCATAACCAATTTTGAAGTTAGGGGTTTAGTTTTCCACCAAACATATTGTAAAAATAAATAAATAAATAAATAAAAATAGTTTTATTATTTTTCTAAATTTTATTTCTTAAAATTTCATTAATTTAAGATAAGGTAATTGTTTTAAATGTCAAAGTTGCAGAAAATATTTTCAAATATAGAAAAATATCACTATCTACCAATGATAGACAGTAATAGACATTGATAGTACCAACAATCATAGATGATAGTAGTCTATCGATATCTATCACTATCTATTACTCATAGATACTGAAATTTTATTATATTTATAAATATGTTGGCTCATTTTGTTATGATCGAAAACAATTATTTTAACGTATTCATTTTAAAGATTCAAATATTGAAATATAATAAATTTGATGATTGAAGGATGAAAACGTGATTTTTTAAAAAATAGTGTAATCTAATCACATCTTTTTCTTTTCCAACTTTGTTCTGGTTTGTTGTGTTACACACGTTGTCTAAAGAAAATTAAAAATGAAATCGCTTAGTTGTTACTTTGTAAATAATCTTGATATTATAAGTGATTTGCAATTGTCTAAAAGATTCCTTTTTTTTTTTAATGTGAAAACCAAGTTTCGAGATATCAATTTCGATGGAAATATTGAAATTTCAATTTTATGAAAATATCGATATTGTTGAAAATTTTGAGAAAAATATATATTTAAAATGACACGTGACATATCTTTGTTTGTTATAAGAAAACATCATCATCAATTGGAAAGAAATTTATAAAACTAACGAAAAATAAAATATAGAGAAAATTACAAAAGCCACCCCTGAAATTTAGTAGAAGTTGCAATTACACCCTCAAACTTTTAATTGTAGAAATTGGACCCTACTTGTACAAAAGTATGGTGGTAGTTGCAAATTATCTAATGATGTATCAAATGCTAAGTTGAAAGAGTATGCATTATCATTATACTTGAATATTTTCTCCATTTAAGTGAAAACGTGGAATCTTCATGATTAGAATGAACATAATTCAATTAGCATATAATTTATATTATCGACCTCGAGATTAGAGTTTTGATTTTTTACTCATATGGTAAGAAAAAATACCCTATTCTTATCATCTTTTCAAAAGAGTGGAGCCATGCCATCAATATCCACTCGAAATATGATTTACAATCACATGTAAATTACAATAGAAAATCTTGTTAATAGCGTGAATTTGCATAAACAGTAAAATATTATATATGTATCTTTGAATGTAGTAACATTTTTAATATTTTTAGAATATTTATTTCTGATTTTTTGAGATACATGTTTAGTTCAGGAGGATTTTTTTATTTTTAGAATACATGTTAAATTACAAATTTAGTTTTTTTTTATATATATATTTAGTTTCTTTTTTATAAATGAATTTTTAATGTTATATTTAATATGTCTCTTTAACTTTTAATTTTGTATCTAGAAGTCCTTTATATATTTTATTTTAAATTAAAAATTTTGAAAAAGGTTTGATCTAATATATATAATTCAAAAATACCTAAACTTAGTTTTGTTTAGTAAGTACTTTCATGATTAAAAAACTGTTGAATATGTCACCAACTTATTAAATAGAAAATTAAAAATTTAAGAATTTACTAGATATTTTTTTACGTTCAATGACTAATTCAACACAAAATTAAAAGTTTAGAAACCAAATAGATACAAAATTAAAAATAAGGGCATATATGAGTTGGGTTGGGAGAGTTTTTTGGACCAACCTGAAAATTTTGGGTTAGCTAATCAAATTCGGGTAGGGTTGTCACGTTAATTACTTTTTCTTATTAATTTAAAATACTTAAATTTATTCATAACACATAATTAATAACCAAATTGGATTGGGTAGTCCATGTTATTCGAGACTCAACCCCAATCCAACAAAAGTTGAAAACAAAAATTAACTTAACTCAACTTGGGAACAAAAGTAACTCAACCCAACTCATACAGTTTGAGTAGAATAATTCAAGTTATTTGAGTTGTCCAGTCATTTATACACTTCTAATTGAAAGGTTAAAGGCTAAACTTGTAATTTAATTTAAATTACGGGGTGATGTCATTAAATGAAGGTGGGGAAGTCAGTGAAAAGTACGGAGGCAGATTATGTGGTGGAGACCGTGCATGATCTGATACAAACAGTTTCAGAGATATGGGTGAGTGCAGAATCAAACGGTGATAATGAAACGATGAATGGGAGCTGAAGCGAAGTTGTCCCATGGTAACACGTGTCAGTGGTTAAATTATTTTGACGTTATTACCCTAAGAAAAATGTATTTCCTGCAATCTTAATTATATACCGTTACGAGGATATAACAAAAATAAGACAATCTGATTTTAACTTTTAATTAATTTCTTGTGTTTGTCCTTTTCAAAATAAAATAAAAATCCGTCTCTGTCAACAAGAATTAGTATTAATTCCTTTTTATTTGGGTATTTTGTTTCTCTAAACAAAATATCTATGTGGTGTTTATTTCAACGAAATTTGAGATGAGTGTGATTTTTTATTTATTTATTTTTTAAAATGTCAATGGAGTATGGAAATGTGGACCTCGACTTTTGAGAAAATGCCTACATTTCAATAATAATGTAGGTTATATAAAGATTATCTGATTATATAATTTGTCATTGTTTTATATATACTTTGAGTGTTACAATCTAAATAATAAAGAGGGTTCCAATTGTACGTTTTATTGAGTCAATATATAATGTTTTATTTTGTTAAATTAAAATTAGAGCAAGAACTTGTTTTAAACTTAAAATTAGTGAAAGCGTACGGTTAATATTGTAATACTCATCTAAGTTTGAGGTACAATTTAATGAAATTAAAATTTTGAGGTTAAAATGTATGTAACTTCTCAAATTTAGGTATTATTTTCCTCAAATTTTGATGTCATTTATAAAATTAATTGTTGTTAAATTATACGTCGGTAAACTTTTAAAATTTTTTTTGTTAAACAATACAATATTGGTCGCATTTGCCCCTTACATTTAGGTACCATTTGTTTCATAGGAATCTAATATATATATATATTTATAATGGATATTTGGATTATTGCATTTGTTTTATGTTAATATAAGATGTTAGGTATCTGGGGATGTCTGGGCAATTTAGGATGCCCCTATAGAAGGCATCTCAAAAATTTTGGATGTCCTCTTGAAATATTTGGTTTTTGAGATTTTCATGTTAAGGGCATTATCTTTTTTCTTTTTAACCAATCATATTTTTCTTTTATATATATTACTCCACTTTATTTGAATATGATAATTAAAATTAATATTGTCAACCATATATACCATGTTGTTAGTTATATTGTAGTAGTATTTTTTTTTTTTTTTTAATAAATATATTCAAATTAAATTTTATTTTATAAACAGTCTTAAATTTATATATGCTATTTTTCTTTTTTAGAAAATAACATATAAAAATAATAGAAACTACATTAATTCAAAAAGAAATTCAAATTAATAAAATCCTATATGTTATATAGATTTAAATTATACTAAATTATTTATAATTAAAGAATAGTTGTAAGGAAATTATTAGAACACTATATAAATTTAAAATATTTTTTTAGTAGAAATTCTACAAAACAAATATATTTATCTATGTATTTTCAATTATCTAAAAAAAATATTTATAAAAAACAAACGTGGTTATTTAAATATGTTGGACATAAATAATTATGAACGCCTATAATACTAATATTATGAATTATTATCATATTTATACTGTTGTTTTTATAGACATGTTTGGGAGTGATTTTAAAATAACTAAAATCACTTTTGTCGTTTTCATATTTAATCAAGTAGAAATTGCATAAAATATAAAATTAAAAATTAAATTAAATTTGAGTGATTAAAAATATATTTTAAAGTGATTTAAAAAATTAAAAAATTAAAAAAAAATAAAGTTGATTGTGATGATTTTAAAATGCCCATATTTTATCATTACAACACTGACCTTACTTTTTTGGGTTAACTAATTTAAAGGTTTATTTGGTGAGTCCAGCACCTTTATTATTAATGATGCGAAAATAAAAAATAAAAAGAATCAAATTCAAAGTTGAAGGAATATAATTTAAATATGCTAAAAATTAATATAATTTAAATAATTGCGAGCATAGATAATGTTGGAATGCTGTTGCTGACCTACCCATCCAACTACTCTCAATCTCTCTCAAATTTTTAAATATTTTATTTATTTATTTATTAGATTTTTTTTAAAAAAAATTATATCTAAACACACTAACTAAATTTACTACAATTTTTAGAAGGAGAATTCTTATAAATAAAAAAAATATCAATCTATTTATAAATATAGCAAAATTTTATTTTTATTTATGATAGACCTATAGAACGAGATAGGCATCTATTTTTGTCTATTTGGTAAAGTGATAAATTTCTATCTGAGTTTATTGTGCTCCATCACATAGAAAACCAAATTTTGCTATATTTTTAATTATTTTTTTATTTTTGAAAACATCCCTTTTTAGAAAGTTTGAGGATGAAAATGAAACAATGTTCAAATTTTCAAATACATGTATTTAAAATTCCTAAACATCTATTGGGCACGAAATCAAATGTGTAATGATGTACTACACATAAATTTTAATTTTATGCGTAAAAAATTAGTTAAAATTATAAAAAGAAAAATGTTGAATATATCGGGGTCTATTAGACACAAAGTTAAATGTTCAAAAATTTAATTGGCGGTTTTAAATATCATAATTTATTAGAGATAAAATTGAAAGTTTGTGTACGGATTAAAATTTGTTTTAAGTGATGAACCTATTAAATACTAAAATCATAGTTGAATCATCTAATTTATAATTTACCCTTAACTTTAGATTGTAAATTACATTATTATATCCCTTTTGTGCTATCTTGGCGTAAAAACATTATAGCCACACATATCATAAACCATAATGTATAACATCGTAAACACCAATTTAAATGATGGTTTAAAGTAAAAGATATTAAAAACCTTTTGGTAATTTTTTATTTTTCGTTTTTTATTTTTATTTTTTATTTATAAAAATATATTCTTGTTTAATATTTCATTTCGTTTTCTGTTTTTGTTTTTATTTATAAAAATATAATTTTATTTAATATTCCATCTCGTTTCTTATTTCCAAAACTTGAAAAATGTTTGTGTTATATAGATTAAATTTTAAAAGTAGTTAAAAGTAGTTTCTCTCCCTTTTGTTTTTATTTTTTATTTTGTCATTTGATTTTTGGATTGTTATGGACCCTGGCTGTGTTAGTTAAATATGTGCTTATTATTATCCTCTTCAAGTCCCACTAAAAGTAATGTAATTTTTTTTTTTTATTTTCTCTTAATTTTGTCATAGGTATATTATATTAGCTTAACCTTGAAATTTAAAATTTTTCATATTTAAAATTTTATATTATTTTTAAAAAATTATTATAAATAAAAAAGTTATCAAACTATTTATAAAGATAAAAAAATTTCACTGTCTATTAGCAATAAAGAAGTCTATCACAATTTATCGCTCAAGCGATAGATGTTTATCGCGGTCCATTGCTGATAGATAGTAAAGTTTTTTTATATTTATAAATAGGTTTACTCATTTTGCTATATTTGAAAACAACTCTAATCTTAATTTCCAGTTTCTATTTACATATTATTTTAATATTACAATTATATGGATATTTATGTATTATTTTAATTTTGAATTTTTTTTAAGTACATTTGAATCTCGTCAAAATTTTACACTATTATATTTTGTTCAAAAATAATTGTATTGTTGTTGATAATCGTGCATCAAAACTTATTTGTATTAAATAATGTAAATTTTTTATAATTGTTTTTGTATATTTTAATGCATGTTAACTAACTTTTTGTATTATATAATTAACTTATATTTAAACTATAAAATAAAAAATAAGTAAAAAAAAATTAATTATCAAACAATTTTTTTTTTTTAAGACAAAAGGAACATAAATAGTTAAAAAAATATATATATATCAAACAAAACACGAAAGAATAACTTATAACTAGGCAGAAGGATCTAAAATATGATGGAGATAGATAATGGTTTCCAACTCTTTTTTAAATAAAGTTTATAAGGTCTGACATGAAAATGATAGAAAAAAATGTAAAATATATTATATTGTAGTATGAATACCACTTTCATTGATGACAACAATATCGACACATTCATTTTTATAAATTTCTAATAGCATTTTTATACCCAACCAAATAAAAGGAATTTTAATTTGTATATTTAATAATATTCATTTCAAATATTTTATTTTGAATTATTGATGATTACTTTGTACATCCAATAAAATTTGAATGATAAAAGTTTGGGCAATTATATATATATATAGTAATAATGTCCAAAATATTAATAAATAAAACATAATGTAAAAATTTATAAATATAGTAAAATTTAGATCCAACTCTTATAATCTAGGAGTGATAGACTATTGATAGACCCTATCATTAATAGAAGTCATTTAATGATAAAATCTATCAAGTATAGATTTTGCTATATTTGAAATTCTTTAGAAATATTGTTGTACACTTAGGTCACGTTTAGCCTAGTTGGAAATTTAATAAATCAATGGTAATGTGAAAAGTGGGCCCCATTTGATTACTTTTTGTGTTGTTTACTTGTGTTTTGTATTTGTACTAACACTGGGGCCCACTTCAAAATTTATAATCAAAACGCAAATTACATCGTATCTTGACCGTTGTCATTATTGTCATTGTCCAGGAGAAAAAATTATAAATTTTGGCACATTTACTATTATTATTACTGTTTGACCCTCAGAGGTAAAGGAAACAGTAACGGAAACGGTAACAGTAAATGTGACAAAATTCACAATTATAAGTAAACGCAATCAAAAGCAATTCGGTTACACTTGCGATTCAAGCTCATTACAATTGATCCATCAATTGAGTTCTATTACGATTACATCAAGTTTCATTACAGTTTGATAAATGTGACCTCAATGATTAGCTCTAAAAGTGCAACCTATTGCAATTACCTATTAAAAAAAAATCATAAAATTAGCAACGAGGTTACGTAACACACAGCATAAAGTCACAAACCACGTCCCATCGCCCATTAATAATTGAACACCCAAATTTCTTGCTTCATGGGTTTAACCAATTAATTAAGAATGTTTTTAGTTTATAATAAGGTTCAATTATTTAGGAATACGTCATTGCTAGATGTGATTGTATAAAGACAATGAAGGCTTTCGTTTTCTTAACACCTCCTCCCAAGCAAGGGCTAGTGGTTATCGATAAGTGAAGCAATAATAACAAATATACAATAGAGTTAATTTCATATTATCATTTAAATTTCATATTTTGAAAATGATGGGTTTAGAATTTTTTTTTTCTTACTTTTTTTTTTTTGATTCATCAATTTTTATATTTGTCTTATTTTGTTTTGGCTTTTTTTAAAAATGTTTATGGTATATTCAACATGAATATTATATAATTTTGTATTGACTTATGAGGTAAACTAAACGCATTTGTTAAATTGAGCATAATTGGCATACGAGTGTGTTAGTAATCACGAGATTTAGTATAGCACAATTGACATTTGAGATGTGTTAGCAACCATAAGGTTCATATAAAAATATCTTTTTATTTTTAAATAATTTTTATATTAATTTTATATAACTAAATTTATGAATTCTCTATATATTAATTTTAATGTTTCTAAATAAGTTAATTTATATCATTTTTAAAATTTTATGAAAAGAAACAAGTGTAAATATTAATTTCGAGTTAGAAATGCTTTAACTTATTTTTAAAAGAATACAATTATATATATTTGATAATATTTGTTTTAGTGGATTAATGGATTGATAGTATTTATTTTAATTAATACAATTGAACACTGAAGAATGAAAATAAAGGAAAGTGATATAATACATACACAAGAAAAATGAAAAGTAAAAAAGTAACAAGAAGATATCTTCAACATGGAAATTTCGGAAACTCCATCTTTCAAGAGGGTATTTAAGACTCTTAAGATGCCAGATGCTCGGACATTTTTAGATGCTTGGACACCTTACAGTAGTACAAGCCAAATGGGGTCATCTATGCACATCTAATAGAAATCTTGGATTTCCATGAAACAAAATACCCAATTAAATGTTGGTCAAATCTCGTCACAACAATTTGTCTTCAAAAAAGCAAAAACAAAAAATCACCTTGAAAATCAAGGTTTACAAAATTGAACTGATGGTCTCAAAACTCTAAGGGGTCGTTTATTTTTCAAGAATGTAAATAATCGAAATAATTAGATGCCTGGAATTATAAATGTCTGAAATTACAAATGTCCAACATTCTTAGATAATCACGTTTGTTTTGTAGGAACGTTTTTTAAGATATATGGAAATACTTGGATAACTATGTTTGTTTTGTAGGATTTCTACTCGGAAATGTCTTAAATTTACATCATGTTCTAAAAATACCCTTATGACTATTCATGAACTTATAATTAATTTAATATAAGTTGAACTTATATAACATATTTGTTTTTTTTTTTAATTTTAATTTACTTTAAATTAATATAGTTTTTATTATTTTATTTGTAATTTTTCTCAACAAAATAATATAGATTAATTTAAGATTTTTTATAAAATAAATATTAATTTCAATTTCAATTTTAAATATGTTTCTAAAAAAAATAAAAACAAATAAAGAAAGTGAAATACATAGTTGTCAATATTTATTTTAATTATAAAATGAAAATAAAGAAGGGTGATATATATACATGAAAAAAAAAAATGGATATAAAAGTAAAAGGAGGATGCCCTCAATAGGGGAATCTAAAAAACTCATGTTGTAGGAGGGCATCCAAAACTCTGGAGATGCCCTCTGTAAAGGCATCCTAGGATGCTCATGAATCTCTAGATGCCCAGATATTTGACATCACTGCAGGTAATTCAAATATCCACTTCATGGGAATCTTAAATTTCCACGAAACAAACGACCCCTAAAGATTACTAGGCACATAAACTCAAGCCAATCGCTAAGCACAACTCTCCTTTTACTAAGGGTGTGTTTGGAATACATTTTCAAGTGTTTAATTTGAAAAATAAGTCAATTTTAGAAAAAATTAGAGTATACGGCAACCACTTAAAATAAATTTTGAATTGTATTTTAAACAGTTTTTATCAAAAGAGTTTATATAAGAATGAGTTTTTTAAAAAATATTTTTCTCAAATCAATCCAAACGGGCACTAAGACATCAAAGTTTTGAATTCCTCAACCTCACATGTTGTTGAACTAAACTTAAAAAATAATAATAATAATAATAATAAGTAAATAAATAAATAATAAAAAAGCAAATAAAATTAAGCTTACATTATGAATTAGTTCTTTTAACTACTGAATCTAGCACTAAAATGTGATTGAAATTTTAATTATGTGTTTAATAGGTCATTGACATATTCAAAAAATTTATAAATTAATTGATCTGTGAGATATAAAATTGAATTTTATGTCTAACAAAATTCTAAGCATTCAATTTTATGTTAAATAGGATAGTGAAACGTTGCGCTTTGTTATTATGTGAGGTTGGGCCCAATTATCGTGGATGGTCTGCAATGAGAAGGATCAACCCAAATTACTTGCCTGATTCAATACGTGATTGAAGTTTGGTGACAAGTGTGGAGGAGATAAAGGCCATGTTTCACTTCTTTTGGCAACACATGAAGAGAGGACTCCTAGAGGTAATTCTTTACTCTTTAGTTTATTCTTCTTCTTTAATTTAGACAAAACTACTGAACTCTCTCACTCTCTTTCTTTTCTCTGATGGCCGATGAGTGCAACAAGAAGGAAATCAACACGCTAAGGGAGAAGAAGGTGAAGATAGTGCGTACGTGGTTCGGCTAAAATCAGCCTACATCCATGGAAATTACAAAATTCTTGAAGATTGTTGAACATAAGTTTTGCTTACAATTTTTTCTCTTTATCTTTTTCTAAATTTCTGAACTCTTTTATATGTGGTAAGAGTCAGTTACATGTGTTTTTTATTTTGAGAAAAATAAACTAGCCATTAAGTAACTGTTGCAATCAGTCTTTCATGAATTTTGATAGACGTTATATAAATATATAATAAAAAAAGTTAGAGAGTTTAAAGATAAACTATATATGAATTACATTGAAACTCTTAAAGGGCCAAAAGTGAGCCTAAAGTATTAAAAATGATTTGTCAAAAAGCAAATCACATTAGAAGTTTTAAAACAATTTCCATACACATCTTGACCAAACAATGTTATAAATTTGTAACATTTCTAGTTTCTTTATATATAGAGATTAGAAATTTTGTTTGAGAGAGATTTTCTGCTTCTATTTATTTTTCATAATTTTGATTTTCTCTAAACAAAAGTTTTTTTCTTTTTCCTTAATTGATTTCAACTATTTTCTGACAAGTGTTTGTCTTTTAAGAGTATTGTATTTATCTTAAGGAGTAACCGACGTGAGATGGCAGCACAATCATCAATTTGTTCAGACACTCTATTTTTACATATAGTTCAATGGTATGTAATTTACATGTATTCATTTATTTGAAGTTAAAAATTCAAAAAATCATATCTCATTTTATTAAACTTAAAAAATAGAAAAAAATTTAAAGCATGAAAGACTAAATTAAAACCATGGC
Source organism: Citrullus colocynthis (assembly GCA_031780015.1). Classification (NCBI taxonomy): domain Eukaryota; kingdom Viridiplantae; phylum Streptophyta; class Magnoliopsida; order Cucurbitales; family Cucurbitaceae; genus Citrullus; species Citrullus colocynthis. The sequence goes on along the minus strand of QLSR01000464.1, from coordinate 1,708,913 downwards.
CAAATTATAGAAATTAAAATAGTAATTAAAAATTAAATATTAAAGTGATTCAATTCCATGGATATTATTCATTTTCTTCCTCAACTTAACATCATATGACAATAATAAAGCCTACAAAAAAAAAAAAAAAAAAATTAAAAAAAAAAAAAAAAAAATTAAAAAAAAAAAAAAAAAAATTAAAAAAAAAAAAAAAAAAATTAAAAAAAAAAAAAAAAAAATTAAAAAAAAAAAAAAAAAAATTAAAAAAAAAAAAAAAAAAATTAAAAAAAAAAAAAAAAAAATTAAAAAAAAAAAAAAAAAAAAAAAGATTGAAAATTAAGAGATGAAAATTTATATAGAAATAAAAAAATAAAAAGAGGACTTTAGATTTATTTAATGCCACATGTTCATCATCATTAATATAAACTAAACATAAAATGAAAAAGAAATTAAAACTAAACACGCAGATTTTGAATTGCTTTGGCAGGCCGCAATGTGGAACGTGGGTGGCTGTGTTTTGTGCGAAACTTCGAGTTGGACACGTGCTTCAAAACGGCGCTGGTTCGTCTCGTCCTAACCATTATCAACTTTCAATATCAAACCGCGTGGCTGGGCCCCATTCCAACTCGACACACCAAATACAGAAACTATCTATAAATAATTCTAATCTAATAATGTGACTGACAACTTTACACTGTTATAGTCGTTTGCGATGGATTATTATCGACTTTCGATACAGAATAATACTCAGTTTCACATAGAAACAGAGTATCCAACCGTGCTTTATTTAATTTAGGAAGGATTTTGTGTAAGAATGAGATCTTACTAATAATCTCGATGACATCCCCAACATTTATGGAAATAACATTCTTCTTGCATGCATCAACATGTTTTAAGGTAAGCAAATGGAGTAGCCAATGCTTTAGCGCTCCATGCTCGCCTCCTTCGCAACAACCATATGGAGGATTTGTCCATTTGGATCTTACATGTGCACATCTTGTATTGTAATGAGAAGAAACTCTTATAACGTTGTTGAATATGTGATATAGGAAAAAAACAAAAAAATAACATATGTTCTGTCGGTTTTCTTTTAAAAATAATTGGGTTGTTAAGTATGTGACTGAAAAACAATGAATAGGGTTTAAAGCAAATTAGAGAACGTGTAGAAGTTAACTTATGACTAAAGTTAAAAGTGTTATAGACTGTTCAAGAAGACCGACAATTCAACAAACACAAGTCCTCCAATTCAATTGAGCTCCTCAATTCTTGTGTGTGAGGAACCTAAACCCAGTTTGGAAAAGTATATAAGCGTAAAATTTACTTCTATTTCAACTCATGCATTTTAAACCAAACCTAACTATATGAGTTTGGTTGGTTATTTAGAGTTTTCAAAATGTTCGCTTTTTAAAATATAATGCATATTTGAAAGTTAGTTAGTTTACAAACTACAAGGAAGTGTGAGTTTTGATCGGAACCGGTTGAAACTATACCAATTCAATCCAAAATTTACAAGTTCGTTAATCATGGTTGTATTCACAATTTAAAATGGCCGTTTGGATTATAGAAACCTATGATGTAAATAATCAAGTTGGGTTTACAATATTAGAAAATTCAATCCAACTTAACTCATGAATGCCTTTGAGAGATAGATAGATTACAACAATTGCATTATTATTTTGATCTTTATACTTTTAAAACGTTCATTTCAATTTCTTGACTTTCTTTTCGTTTTAATCTCTATTTATAAAATTCAACATAAATTTTACACACAATCAAAATTTATAACTTAAATGTAGTGAATGAAATATCATGCTAAAATTTTGATTGAATAACGAAATAATTAAAATGATCACGTTTTTTAAAGTCCATAGACTAAAACAGATATTTTAAAAGTATAAATGTCAAAATAGTATTTAAACTTTGTTTTTTGTTAGAGTAAAAAAGAAAGTAAAAATAGGTTTAAAAACTACTTCAATTACTTTTGATTTTGGTTCATTATAGTTTGTGTAAGTTCAAAATATTCATTTTGATCCATATACTTTAAACTTTGGTTCATTTTGGTCAACATTTTCATTTCGTTTAAAATTGAAATAAAAATGAATTGACCAAAATGAATATTTTGAAAATATTGAGACATGAATCAAAGTTGAAAATATAGATAACAAAATAAACCAAAATTAAAAATATAGAAAGTAAAATAGTATTTAAATGTTTAAAATAATAATAAAAAATGAGGAGTCTGAGTCAGCATTGTCACACATGTTTATCCAAGCGCGTTATCTCTTGCGCCTTTTCCTATATAAAATGCTACTCCTTCTCCCCCCTTCTTCGCTCTCTCTGTTTTTCTGTTGCTCCTTCTTCCTCTCTGTTTTCCTCATTTTCTCTCTGTTTTCAACCATGGCTTCTTCTTTCGACTGCCTCATTTTCGGTATCTTCTTCTTCTTCTTCACTTCCAACATTTCAAGGTTCAAGATTTTGTGACTCTTTTTTTTTTTTTTTTTTTTTTTCTCCTTTTTTTTTTTTTTTTTTTTTTTCTCCTTTTTTTTTTTTTTTTTTTTTTTCTCCTTTTTTTTTTTTTTTTTTTTTTTCTCCTTTTTTTTTTTTTTTTTTTTTTTCTCCTTTTTTTTTTTTTTTTTTTTTTTCTCCTTTTTTTTTTTTTTTTTTTTTTTCTCCTTTTTTTTTTTTTTTTTTTTTTTCTCCTTTTTTTTTTTTTTTTTTTTTTTCTCCTTTTTTTTTTTTTTTTTTTTTTTCTCCTTTTTTTTTTTTTTTTTTTTTTTCTCCTTTTTTTTTTTTTTTTTTTTTTTCTCCTTTTTTTTTTTTTTTTTTTTTTTCTCCTTTTTTTTTTTTTTTTTTTTTTTCTCCTTTTTTTTTTTTTTTTTTTTTTTCTCCTTTTTTTTTTTTTTTTTTTTTTTCTCCTTTTTTTTTTTTTTTTTTTTTTTCTCCTTTTTTTTTTTTTTTTTTTTTTTCTCCTTTTTTTTTTTTTTTTTTTTTTTCTCCTTTTTTTTTTTTTTTTTTTTTTTGTTTTTTATACAGACTTAGATGATACTCTGTACCCATTCAACACTGGAATTGCTGCTGCTTGCAAGAAAAACATTGAAGGTCTCAAACAACTGAGATTGTATTATTAGTTTGTAATCAATGGGATTTTTAGGGTTTAATTTGAGTAGTGAAATTGGGTTTTTGACAGATTTTCTCATCGAGAAATGTGGATTCCCAAAAACTCAAGCTCCCATTCTTCGAACAGAGCTTTTTAAAACATACGGCAGCACCCTGGCTGGTTTGCGAGTAATTTCCTCATCATTAACAAATTAAAATCTTGATTACAAAATCCGTAGTTCTAAAACTATGTGCTAATATTTCCTTTTGTAACAGGCATTGGGCTATGACATCAAAGCCGATGATTACCATGGGTAAGCTTTTATTAAAGTAATAATTATTTAAATTGGAAAAAAGACAAGCGATGACTCGACAATTGTCCAATAGAAACGTAAAGTTTTGTTATTTATGGTTTGTTAGTTTCGTGCACGGGAGGTTGCCGTACGATCGGATCAAACAAGACTTTCAGCTCCGGCGTCTCTTACTCACCATTCCTCACAGAAAAATCGTAAGTACAAGTCACGACTTATAGATCAAACTTTTTCTTTAAAAAAGAATAATAAATTTAGACACTTCACCGTTGTTTATTTTTAAAAATAACTTACGCATCAATTCTGAAAACTTTGCGAAATATGAGTTTATAAAATGAACTATTAGAATTGATAAATGGTGATACTCTAAAATGAAATATAAACTAAAAGTTTAAACGAATACAAAGTTCAGAGACTCAATTGATATAATTATAAAAATTCAGAATTTAATTTAATATGATTATTAGTTTAAACCAAAATTTAGAAATATAAGTTCAGGTTTTGTGTTATTGTCAAGTGTTAATTACTTGTTGGATGGGTAGATATTCACAAACTCCGATATGAATCACGCAACTGAAGTGCTGGGCCGACTCGGTTTAGAGGATTGTTTTGAGAAGATCATATGTTTCGAGACGATGAACCCAAATCTCCCAAAGGCGACTCGGCCGAACGAGTTTCCGATCCTTTTGAAGCCATCAATGGACGCCATGAGAATCGCTCTTGACGTCGCCGATGTTGACCCCCGTCGCACTGTAAGTCGTCGCATAGTAAAATTTGTGAATATTTTTTTTTTTTTTTTTTTTTCTTTTGTGAGGAAAGTCAGTTTCAACCACAGACGTTTGTTTAGTTGTTTGTTGACTTTGCGTTGTCGTTATTTGCAGTTGTTTCTTGACGACAACGTCCGCAACATCGCTGCCGGAAAAGCCCTCGGCCTCCGTACCGTTTTGGTAAGAAATTTCCTTTCCCCTGTCTTTTAAACGTGTTAAATTCCTATTTCGATACCTGCCCCGATTTTATTTTGTTTTGATGCTTAATTTCTATTTTACCAATTAATTTTTCTTCAAATATTCTTTTTAGTTTTTTGCTTTTAAAATTTCCAAACTCATTAACTTAAAGCGTCTGTGTTTAGTTATAATTTAATATGTAATTAAAACAAAAAGTCGTGTATTTAAAACTCTTCTCATGTAAATTTCTATCCAATTAATTCAAATTTATTGTTACCTTTTAGGTTTAATACTAATTTAACAAAAATATCTAATAAAACTTTCAACTTTTAATAAATTATTTTTCGATCCTCATTTTATCATCTATGATAAGTTTCTAACATATAATTTTTTTTTTTGGAGTTCTTAAATTCACTAAGATGCTTCATTAATGTAAAATACGGATCTCATTAATAAAAAATAAATAAATTTGATATTTGAAGAGATTCTTTTTTTTTTTGTGAGACTTCTATTACGGAGCAATAGAAATCTATCGTGGTTTATTACTAGGTGATAAAAGTTTATCACAATCTATCATTAATAAATAGTGACATTTTCAATACTAAGTAATTATCTTATAATTTATCCATATTTATGTTCTTTCTTATGAGCTATTTGGGAGTAGTTATTAACATTTTGTCTTTTTCAGAATAAGATAAAAAATTGATGATAAGTTATTTAAATAATGAAGATGCTAAATTATTACTTTGATATGCAAGTAATTTTGATATTATAAGTGATCAAGAAGTTGTCTAACAGCTTTCCTTCCTTTAATTTGTGTGTAGTGGAAAGTGAATTTATTCCAATTAATGAAAAAAAAAACATTTTTGAAATGACACGTGGCATCTACTCGTTTGTTATTCCAAAAGTACGGCTTATCCTAAATATTTTTACGGATCTCATCCAAATAGTGGAGCCACGTCATCTATATCCACTCAAAAGATAATTTTAAATTAAATTTAAATTACAAAAGGATTTTCTTCTTCTTATTATTATGAGGTATTTGCATAGTATACAAATAAATATGTGCTTTCAAAAATTTTGAAAAAATTAAAATTTTACTAAAAAAGAGAAATCATCATATCAAACCAAAATTAAATCATTAAATAAAACACTACTACGTTGATGAATTCAACTTTAAGAATGTGAAATAGATTCTTTATCTTTTGAAATTTTTATCTAATAATTATTTACGTGTTCAAAATTTTTAAATATTAACTTATATGTTTAATCGAAAGTTGAACTTTCATTATTCTTTTTTCCTTTCCTATGTCCCTAGATTTTTTTAGAAAATGTTGAATTTGTCGGCGATTTGTAAAACATAAAATTGAAAGGTTAATTAAAAATTTATTAAATACTTTTTAAAATTGGATTTGACTAGTTGAATACAAAGTTGGAACTTTATGAACCAAATAAGTAGAAAATTGTAATATAACATAAATTAATAATATTTAGTGAAAAATTTTTAATTTGTTGGAAATGTAATTTATATGGATGAAAGGTGGGGAAGACAGTGAAAAGTAAGGAGGCAGATTATGTGGTGGAGACCGTGCATAATCTGGTACAAGCAATTCCAGAGATATGGGTGAACAAAGAATCGAACAGTAATGATGAAATGATCAATCGAAGCCGAAATGACGTAGATTCCGTTCTCATGGCAACACCCGTGGGTGCTTAAATTATTTTTGATGAAATCCGGTTGTGTACATAAGTGATCTGTTTCATCAAATGTATAAACCCTTAGTAGTACTAATAAGTAAGTAGGGTGTTAATGAATGTACAAAATCCTTTGCCCCAATACAACGGTGGCATATGGAAATAAGTATATACAAATATATTTTCAATAATTTTTTTTGTCTCTGCCAATAAGAATTAATTTTAAATTTCTTTGCATCGTCCCAAAAAAGAATCTTGTGGTATTATTTTGTTTTGAAAGTTGCTATTGTTTTTATTTGATTTTCCTTTTTCTAGTGATTTAAGTTTTACAGATATTTGGAAATATAGTATGTATGAGAATTATATATTTAAGAATAAACAATGATTGTCATTGGGTGAACATGAGAATGATAAACTAATCAATATAACCATTTGAAAACTAAACACTTACACCCGTCAGCTCAGAATTTAATTAATTAATTAATATATTTAAATGAAAATTCTTTTTTACATTATTTTATTACAGAGGCTAAGGAACGGGGTAATGAGTTAGCAGGAGTTGTTTTCTCCCAAGTTTGTCGTAGGCATAATACTCTTGCACATAGTGTTGCGCGTAAAGTTTTGGTGGTCGGGAGTCTTCAATCTACATACTCCTTATCCTACATGGTTTACACAACTTATGTCTAGCGATGTTATTTTGCAATTGTTTGGGTTTTTGTCCTTTTGATCTTTGTCAATTTATACTCTAAATTTTGAGGCTTGTATCGATTTGAACCCTAAACTTTAGGGTTGTATCGATTTAATAAACTCGAAACTAATAACTGCATCAACTAAAACTTTGAATTTTTATAAATATATCAATTTAAACCTTAAACATTCATAAGTATATTAGTTTAAACCCTAAACTTTCATAAGTATATCTAAATAAAACCTAATGGAGGGTTGAAATTGATTCACTTGTGAAAGTTTAGTGTTTTAATTGATACAATTATTAGTTTGGAGTTTAAATAAAATTCATTGTTTAAATTGATACAATTTTTAGTTTAGGGTTTATATTGATACAACTCCAAAATTGAGTACAAATTGATATTTGCCCAAACTTTTATAAAGTATATATACAACCTTATTCATGGAATCAATAAATGAGGTAGGGAAATACATTATTTCTATACAAATTCATCAAAACCCTTACACATTCTCATTAAAAATTTATGTGCTAAATATGTAATTTAAATAAGTAAGGACTGAGTAAAAGAATTATAAAATTTAGGGAGGAAAAAAAAAACATTATTTTATTATTCAAACCCAATTTGTAGCCTCACGTAATCTGGAAAAAAATGAAAGAAGGGTTTTTCAAATGGAAATACTATTTGGGATTCCTCTGGCATTGAGGCCTTCTTCTTCGTAGTAATTGGAGGTATTAGGGAACAGAAATGTGTAAGGCATTTTCACAGGCCCAACTCGATTCCTCCATTTCTCTTCATTGTTCATCCTCATTATCTTCTCTTCAATCTCCCTCAACCGATTCCCAAATCTCTCAAACGCCGCCACAGCTTCTTCATCCTTAGTCCACTCCGCCGTGTCTCTTTGCCCCAGATAAATCTCATCCACCGAATGTCGAGACAAGCTCTCAATCAGCGACACCCCCAATATCGTTTGTAGTTGTGCCGTGATCGTCTTCAAGTAAGCTAACTCCGGGTCCATCTCCAGCTCTCTAAACTCCGGCGTCCCTGGTTCCGGCATGAACCGCCGACTCACCGTCGGCCGGTTTGGGAGGTACCCAGCGTAGGGGTATTGCCCGAAGTTCACAGCGGCGTGCAGGGCTGATGCTATCCAAATAATGATGGTGCATGATTGGATTAAGTCTTCTCTTGTGTTCATTTTAGGCCACCATGGTTCGTCTTTCAAATCCCCATGGCCGACAGTGCGAAGCTCTGTCCACCATGATTGAATTTCTGTGTCTTCTTGAACCATTTTATCTGATTTGTAATAGAATGAAGAATAATCTCTAACCCATTTCTCAATTGCAGACCAGATTTCGAGTCCATCGACGGCATAAGGGTAATCCTCTATCAGAAGCTTGAGGCCATGAGGGCTACTTGGATCAGGAATTGCTACTCCTCTGCAAATGGGGTAAGGGAATTTTAATTTCATAGTTATGTTTATGAAATTTAGGAACATGGAAAATTGGTTTGGATTGAAATGAACATAGCCCACCTCTTGATTAGATCAGTTGGGAGTGCTTGGTCTGTGAAAACCCAGTTCTTATAAAGAACAGCTGACATTTCTAAGGCGTATTTTCCTGGGAAGACAGTTGTTTCAAGAATTCCACCAGCATTGATGAGAACTTGTCTAGCCATGGCGTTAATATTCATTGTGTCCCTGAAGTGTGGATGAAGAAGCTTATAGATTGGGTGCACAACACTTAATTGTCTGTTTGTTGCAATGATGAATGGCTCTATCACAGCATGAGTGTTCAACCTGAAAGTCCAGTAAATTTTGAGTTATTTAGACTTTAGTTGAGGAAGACAATCAATCTTGTATATTGATTTGATTGTTCTATCTAGCATTTTAGGTCATAATACCAATGGCTGATCAACTGGTGATAACCAGAATCGTTTACGGCAACATAAGCTTTAGCCAACTGCCAAACAGATCCCTCGACACCGTGTTCTGCTGGAGTGAAAACTTTGCTCACAGCTCCATGATGATAACCTTGAGGGTGGGGTAGACTTAGTTCAATTGCTAATGGCTTCAAGATGCCATTGTCCTGCAGAAGGAGGAGCGTTCGGGTAGCGTATGTTTTTGTGGATGTTGAGTTTATTCTACTGATGTATGGCATCAGTGAATCATGATGATCCAGAATGAACAACTTGTTCCTTTCCAAAGCCTGATCATCAAGAAACATAAGATCAAGATATGAACAGGAAAAAGTTCTTTGGTTGTAGTTTAAGGTGATGAATTAAGTATGTGCAGTACCTCATCAATAGTGAGCCCATTCAAGTGTTCTGCTATGTGTTCTTCTGTTATGGAACTGTTCTGCTTTCCATATGTTTTAGAATCCAACTTGCTGGCTGGAGGGAACTCCTACAAAGCAACATTTTGAAATTAATTATGGGGGAAAGAAGCCTTGGAAATTTAGTAAATGAAGTTACGGATTTGAAGCGTGTCATACATCGAGTCGACGAATGATAACCGGGTTCACCCCAGCAAGCATTTCTCGTCCGAACTCTTCATCTGTCCTCCATGCTGTTTTACTCTCTGGAATTGCAACCCCACAGTAATAATTTAGCATTCTAGTAGAGATTTTTGAAAGCTTGATGTCCTAGACTTCGATCGGAGTGAGGGGTTGGATCATATTTGCATACCTTTGATGACATCGGGCACCGGAAACTTCAGAAATTGATGGCCATCAGAACGCATCAGTTCCCTAAACAACTGCCAAGGAACTAGTTCCCTTAAGGTGCCTAATACTTCAGTTGGTAGGCTCATTCCTCCTTCATAAAGATCCAGAACGTCTTGAAAGGAATCAAACTCATTAATAGTTTTGTCACATAAAGATTTGATCTCTGGGACCAATGTCTGAACAATTGACTTCACACCATAAGCTATAAAATCTGATAATTTCAAGTTCCGAAACCGCTCGTCTCTCGGCACGTAAATATCTAAACTCAATAAAGGCAACCTGCATTCACAGGATGGATCTGTAACAACAGTAACCAAGTTGATAATTAGAATGAATCAATGGCCAAACTTCATTTTTAGAATCAAGTCTTCTAGCAAACCATGATTTGAAGTTCATATCCTCAACCTGCTTTTGCTGGTTTTCGACCAGTACGTCCTCTTCGAGGATAAGGGAACTCCTTCGAGCCACCGAGAATAGTGCGAACATACTTTTTGCCTGAGTCTGGCATTCCGAGATCGTTGTAGTAAGCGTAGTCGTAAACTCTATCCCACTCCTTAAGCTCACCAATGCCATTTCCACGAAGGTTAACAAGTTCTTCTTCTCTATACTTCCGTAGCGACTCAGGTGTTTCACTTGGAAGGTAACTCTAACAAAGGAGTAACAAATAATATACTGTTACTACCAAAATAATAATAATAATAATAATAATAATAATTGCAAAAATTTAAAAACCCAAAATGGAGAATTTAGGTATGTCAATGAAAAAGGAAAATCAATGGCATCTACATCAAATTATCTTTTTCATAGCCTAATGAGGAAAAGAACTGAAGGGCATTTTATGCTTCAGCCTTTTTAAATTCTTGTACTTTTTTAGCTTTTTTTTTTTTTCTAAATGCTTTTGGTATTTGAATTCTTGTAGAAATAACAATTTTACTCATTGTAATTAACAATTTAATCTCTATACTTTGAAATTTGTAACAATTTAGTGTTTATCATAAATAATTTAATCAAAATTAGTTGTCAATTGTTATAGCATAATAGTTTTGTCTTTATAGTTTATAAACAAATTTGATTCTCGATCAAGTTATGTAAGAAATTTAATTAAATAATAAAAATATTTTTACGATAGAGACAATTCATTATAAATTGTAAAGTACATGAATTGGATTGTTACTTATTAAAATTAATGAATTAAATTGTTACAAACTTAAAAATACAATGACTAAATCATTTATCAACAAAAGTTTTAAAGTTTATGGATTGAATTGTTACTTTCACAAATAGTATTTTTTAACCCTTTTTTTCCACCTCTTGAAGTGTGAATAAGGAGGATTCAAATCTTTATCTTTTAGAGGAGGTATTTGATACCTAAACCTCATTGGTTATTCTTCTGCAATTGACTTCACATGGAAGAAAAGAAAAAAGAAAAGGATATTTAAAATATTAAACTACAAGTTCAGTAAAGTTTCAAAGTTTTTATCTAAAATATTTCTTTAATTCCCAAAATAATATCTAATAGATCTAAGAAATTTCTAATTTTGAACTCTAAACTTGTCCAATAATTCTACAAATGTTTAGAAAGTTTATGAAATTGAAAAGGTGTTTGAATAGATGAAGAACCTATTAGACACAAAATTGTCTAATATTGAAGTTGTAATTTTAGGCTATTAAAAAATTGATCAAGAATAAAAGATGGGTAGCCCAACACTGGTTAAAGTAGTAATAATAATAATAATAATAATAATAATAATAATAATAATAAAAAGACTTGCTTTAAAAAGGAATAACTAATCAAAATATTTAGAATACGTAAAAGAAAAAAGGTAAGCCATCTTGCGATGTAACTTAATTATAAAGGGAGTTTATAAGCTTTCTCGAAATCATACTTCACGTTTATATGCACTAACAATTACAAAATAATCAAAATCCATAAAAGCCTTCAAAACTCTATAACCCAATCCCTTTACAGCCAACGTAACCCATTATCAAAAAGATTCTGTCTCATTCATATTCAACACCATTCTTTATATTTTTAATCAATTTTCTCAACATAAAATAATAATAATAATAAATACATTTTTACCCTTCAACTTTTGAAATCATACAACAGCTGGTCGTAAAAATGACTCAATTGCAACTATTGAACATTCCTTTCAACTTAGAAGATTTGTTGACATCATATTAACATACGCGAGTGAGATACTTGTAAAATGACACATCTGTAAGAGTATTTTTTTTAAAAAAAAAGAAATTTAATTTCAAAGTTGGAGAGTTAAAATGAAAGTTTAACATAACAATTTTAAGAGAAAATATTACCTTGTTTGAGAAAAAGACGCGGTCGTAAGTATAACGATGAGCCGGATAAACCCAAGAGTTGCAAACAAAATGAACAGAGCCATAGCCAGGAACATCATGCAAAGTTACTGTCTTCAAGTAAAATTGGGTAGAATGATGGTTTTTAATGATAAAACCTCCAGGTTCTCCCATTCTCTCTTCCCATTCAAAAAGAACTGTCAACTCGATCTCGTCCGCCGTTAACGACGGCTTCACCGTCGAGATCCACTTCTCCAAATTTGCCGTCTTCCCTATCTTGGTCGCTTCTAATCTATCTGTTGCATACAAATCAACCCAAAATTTTCAATGAGTAGGTTATAGAAATTACGGCCGAACATGAACCTACAAATTTTGATGAAAGGTTAAAGTAAGAAACAAGTAAATTAAACGTTAAAACTACCATTAAACGGGGAAAAAGCCCCTTAACAGCTTCAATCGAGAGTACATGGTCTTAACTATACTCAAGGATAACAAAAATACCCTTAACAGTTTCGATACCATATTAATTAAGAATCTAGAAAGGAGTGAATTTGATATCATCATTGAACTCAAAAGCTAAAACGAACGAACCTGATTGGGGAGGATTGGAGCTGATGAGTTGAATGGTGACGCCTTTTCCGAGGAATTCATGAACTCGATCGAGAACCGAAGCCTTAACATCTTTGAAGTCAAGGACACACTTTTTCATAATAACCACCGTGCCTCGAATTCTCTTCCGGTCACCGGCACCTCCACCGCCGTAGCCGAACTTCATGAGAAGGCCAGAGAAAAATGCCTCCAAGAGCTTCTGAAGCATCTCCACACCAGGACAGATTCCCATTTCTCAATAAAAATCAACAGAAACAGAGCAAAGAAGAAAGAAGGAAAGAGGTTGCAAAAATGGCAGTCTTGTTGCACCTCTATCTTCTTCCACAAGAAAGAAGAAAAGGAAAAAAAAAAAAAAAAAAGAAAAAAAAAAAAAAAAAAAGAAAAAAAAAAAAAAAAAAAGAAAAAAAAAAAAAAAAAAAGAAAAAAAAAAAAAAAAAAAGAAAAAAAAAAAAAAAAAAAGAAGAAGATTTGTACCTACTGGAGTGATCTGAAGGCCTCTACCATTGCATTTAACAGAACATCAAAGCAGGGCAATTGTGGAATTATCTTATTTTTATTCTTCTTCATCCTTTTCTTTCTTTTTATATATATATATATATCATTTTCGTCCCTGGTTTATTTAATTTTAATCTTAAAAAAAATGTCTAATTTTGTTCATATAATTTCAATAAATTTTATATTTTATCTCTCGTATCCAAATTAAGTAAATAAATTTTATAGTTTTGAATAATATGCGCGTTTAGTCCTTGAGTTTTTTTGGTTTGTTTTTCAAATGTATCCTTTTAGTCTTTGAGGTTTAAAAATAGAATTAAAAGGTCCCTCAAATAATTTTTTTAGTTATTATTTTAAATAATAAAATGATATTTTAAATTAGAATAATAATTTTTAAAAACCATCTCCTTTCTAAAACTATTTTTTTTTTCTAATTTTAAATATTATATAATTATTTTTAAAAATCAAAGAAAAATACTTAAATGATCTTTTAAATCTATTTTTAAAAATTCTGGTATATTCTAAAAGCTGAGGGACAAAATGGATCTATTCTTATAAATTTGGGGACTAAAAAGGTAAAACATCACATATTATTCAAAAATAGGGACTAAAGAAGTAATTTCTCCTAATAGTTATATTTTTTAATAATCAATAATAAATTAACAATACGAAGTAAATTTAAGATTTATTTAAAGCATTTGTACTAAAATTTAAGATTTATTTGAGAGCATTTGGAGTAAAATTGAGTAAGTTGGAAAATATAGAGGGTCAAATGGTATTTTAACATTCTTTGTATTTTCTTGAGAATACTAATTTATTAATTTAAGCCATCAATTATTACAAGTACAGGATCCCATATACGCATCCAAATCTATATAGTCAGAAATTTTTTTAATGAAGTATGATCTTTCTAGAATATCTCTATTTCTTTAAATAATTGCTGCAATAGTATACTTGTTAGAGATGAAATCACCATTATGATATTTAGATCGGTTTGGATTGATTTAATTGAAAAATATTTTTCAAATAACTAATTTTTATGTACATATTTTTTTATAAAAATTTATTAAAATATACTTAAAAAGTCATTTTGAGTGATTGTCAAATACTTCTATTTCTTCCAAAATGACTCATTTTTTTTTTTAAATTAAACACTTGAAAATATATTCTAAACGCACTTTTAATTTAAAGAAAATCGGCTAATGAATTGTTGGCTTGATTATTTAATAATTTACTAGTTAATTATCATAATTAACAATGACGTGGTTAGCATAATTTAGAGTAGACTTAGATATGGAGTAAAATAAAGATAATATTATTTAAATATAGCAAATCTGACATGTACTGATAGGTGTACTTGTTAACTAAAATAGTATTTATTTAATTATTTATCCATTTTCATATCCATATAGATTTGTTTTTCATTTTAAAAACAATTTTTTAGTTCAATAATTTTCCACCGTCAAGGATTGATCTATCTAGAGGAAGAGTGTGTCAATATCACTAAGCCGTTTTTACTTTGACTATTTTTATATACTAATGAGTATCAATCTAGACTCATTCTTAACTTTCATATCTTTATTATAATTTATTGAAAAAAAATTATTTATAAGATTGTTTTTAAATATAAAAAAATAAGTCAAACTATTTATAAATATAAAAATATTTTACTGTCTATCACTAATAGACTACAATAGATATCTATCGCTTGAGCAATAGACTCCTGTTGCTCTAAAATTTTATCACGATCTATTACTGACCGACAGTAAAAATTTTCTATATTTATAAATAGTTTGATATTTTTTTATTTATAATAATTTTTTTTATTTATGGATCATAAATTATATTGCTTTATTTTTAAACCTAAATTAAACTAACCTTCTTTATCAAAACTCGGGGGCTGCCATCACTACCCATTTGTTCAATTTCTTTTATTAATTTGTGCTTTTTTAAGGCTTTGAAAAGAGCTGAACATTGAGAATAGTTTATTCCTTGAAGGTATAATTAGGGGAGGGAATTTTGAAGCTATAAGAAATAGCAATGTTGAATTTGATTTGTGTATAACTATGTTTGGTTATTGTTATGTAAGCATGGTTGAAATGACAGATTGTGTACACTATATAGAATTTTTTTTTTTTAGAAAATCAAACCTTCAACAATTACAAGATCAACAAGACCAAAGTCGTCTCTGCCAAACAACATAACCAATTAGAAAAATTATCCTGTCAACAATGAAAATGAGACCCATCTGCTACCCATCGAGCCAAACCATCCACCACCACATTCTAAGACCATCAAACGTGATTAAACAATTAATTAACATAAGTGTTGAAAATTATTTAACAGACCAATTTTATATAGGTTTTGGACTACATTATGCTAATACATCTATTAATGTTTGGATTACAAATGATGTCAATTCTAATATGTCATCTTATACTACAATAATATATTAAATATCATCTAAAATCAGCAGGTTGAATTAGAAAATATGGGACTATTTTAAAGAATAATGTTATTTAAAAAAAAATTCGAAAAATAGGGTGGTTTAGAAACTAATGACAAAAATAAGGTGGTTTGGAAAATAATTTGAAAATTGGGGTGGTGAAATCGTGTACCCGGTACACGATTTCAGTCAAATTTGTTACGTGGCCGTGGTTGTGTAAGTAAGTCGTGGATCCGGGTCCACGAGTGTTGACCAAACTCGTGGACCCGGTCCACGATTTTCACCGAACTTGTGGACCCAGTCCACGATTTCCACCGAACTTGTGGACCCAGTCCACGATTTCCACCAAACTCGTGGACCTGATCCACGAGTTTGCCTAACCACACCAAGTTGGACTCATCATGCTATAATTGCGGGAAAGGAGGAACGAGCAGATTACGCTTTAGTAGCTACCGTTTCACTAGCTCTAGTATTCACAGGCTTTCAAGGAATGGAATATTATCAAGCACCCTTCACTATTTCGGATAGTATTTATTGTTCGAGTTTTGATCAAAAAGACTTCTTACCCCCGTTCTTTTCCCATGATACGTCCAAAATCATCCGATTTTTTTCCCATGATAAATAAGTTAATTAATTAATTACCCACTTAAATGAAATTTTTCTTCTTACTTGTGTTCATCAATTATTGTTTAGTTTCATTGATTCTTAATTTTTGAAAATGTAATGGAAAATCATTAATTCATTTAGTTAAAGATAAAAAGTTAATACAAATCAGAAAATTTAAAATACAAATCAAGTGCCACATGGTGGTCTTCTTCGTGCACGTTGTCCACGACGAGGCACAGACACTTCAATTTGTTGTTGCTGGTGGATTACATCGTCGATATCCTGTTGGGTGATGACAGATGGAAATTCATCGTGTGCATAATATTCCTGTTGATGTCCAGAACCGGATGCAATGTCTGGTTGTAATATGTGAGGTTCCTGGTCATCGGGTTGCTTTGGAACACCTTCGTCATGTTGTCTCTGTCGTCTACGACGAATACATTTTCGATCAGTGTCAGCAACATTAAGCCTCCTTATATGTTAAATGATTTCTTCAACATTTACCATGTTTTGCTCACACATTGAACTCAACTCTGGTAAATTGTGTTCTAAGGAGTAACTGTGCACATCGTGGACAAAATTATTCTGCAAGATAAAAAATATATATATAAGTATAAAAGAATATTCTTAGCATGTAATTGAAAAACACTACATAATAAGATGCTTACCATGCAGTAATAGTAGGCACCGTCAGGTGTGATAAATCTTCTTGTGATAGAGTCGTACCAGGACAAATAATCATTAAACACATCCGACTCGTTTATTATTTCTCCTTGTGCACAGCGGCCATGACGTGCACGCCAAAATGATATATACTCTGCATGAATTTGACGCCAGTTTTGGTCGTGTTTACCTCTTAAATCAATTTGGTGTAGTTGAGGGAGTGTATTACACAACGTCGGTACTGTTTGCCGCATACCAAATTGTCTCAACACTCGATTTGGTTGATGCCACTCTACGATGTGAAAGCATATAAGTGAGCTGACCGTCAACCAAATGTCTTGTCCATCATGACAGTAATCAGGCAACAACGACATAACATGTGGTGTATATGGCGTCCAATTGATCTGAAACCATGTACAAGAATAATTAGAACCTAAAAACATATGTAATATTCAGTTATATGCAACATATTTATTATTACCTGATTTTGCATCAAACGGTCAAATATTGAGCGATATATCAACAACATGTTTGCTGATTGTTCATATGCAGCTAATACACCGCTCCATTTATCACATGGATATAAAACAATTAAATACTTTGCTAATTGTATTGACAAAGAAATTAATATATACAGAAAATAATACTTGGCACTGAGTGGACGTCCTAGGAAATGTTCTGGAGGTTGTAATTGGACTTGTGGTGCAACAATGCTAAATCGATCGTAGGCTCATACTTGAAGTAGTATCAATGGGTCTGTTATATCCAAAGCTTGTGCATGACTGACTCGACATAATTCTCTGTACAGCCATGCAAGACAAGCACCACCGCACGAATAATTACCAGCTTGCTCAAAACTGGCCAGTAGTGGGAGGAACATTAAGTGCACCATCGTGTTAGACTTGTCAGCAAATAGAAAGCCTCCGATAAGCTGCATGATATATGCTCGTGCATATCTCTGTATACTGACGTCATCTGCATCAGGAGACAATTCTGTAAACTGAGAGGCTAACCACGGGAGACTCAACCTTGAGCCTTTTAAGTCAAGTGGTCGAACGCCTAAAAAATCTTCACAAATCTGTTTCCAATCATGCTGCAACGAACCAGTAACAAATTCTCCGTCCACTGGTAGTCCAAATTGTACTGCAATGTCCTGCAGTGTAATGGTGCATTCCCTACTAGGCATATGAAATGTGTGGGTCTCTGGTCTCCAGCGCTCTACTAAAGCAGTAATAAGGTGTCAGTTCAACTGTATGAATCCAATTTGTGCAACTCCAATAAAACCGGTCTGTTGTAGATAAGGCACTATACGTTCATCGAACGGTATAGTATGCTGAGAAACTGCCTCTCTTCTCCGACAACATAGTACCACGGTGGATGCATTATCCCATACTGTCTGTGATCGGCGAGTGTTTTGAAGATATAACTGAACAGGGTTAGATGGACTAGGATCCATATTCAATACTGTTAAAATAAACAAAATTCATTACAATGTTAAATAAATGAAATACATTACAATGTTAAATAAACCAAATTCATTGCAATATTAAATAAACGAAATACATTACAATGTTTAATAAATGAAATACATTACAATGTTAAATAAACGTAATACATTACAATGTTTAAATAAACGAAATACATTACAATATTAAATAAACGTAATACATTACAATGTTTAATAAATGAAATTCATTACAATGTTAAATAAACGAAATACATTGCTTGCTAAACTATGAATAACTCGAAGATGAAGCTCCTAAATTACGGAGTGGACAGGTACGCTTGTTATGCCCTGATCCCTTGCATATCCCACATCGAACTTTCGTGCCTGCCTCACGCCAATCCATCTCATTATGAATTCTCGAAGTTTTGGGTCTACCATGCTCCCTTAATAAGTTTGCGTTAGGATGCACTTCCGTAAATGATAACTCTGGCCAATAGTCAGGGGTGCTGTATTGGATGGAAGCGACATTCATAGCATAACTTTAAATGAGACAATTTATAGTATTCATCAATCAGATGCACGTATGACAAACACATGTAATTACAAATTGCAATTACATGAGAGCATGGAATCTTGAACGACTGCCACTTGTTACAAGAACAAGTCCCCTCTTTCAAGCACACTACTTGTATGTTTTGGCCTTTGTAAGGAGAAACCATACTGATGCCAGTTCGAACTTCAAAACTTTGTGTTTCCCTGTCAACTGACGTCACTGTATGTGTAGTTGCTCGTTTCTCCCACCTTTTAAGCTTTCTCATGGCATATTCTGTGTACATGTCCCCACGATCGAGTGCTTCACTTATTTCTTGTCTACGGCGTTCAAAGTATAAGATTGTCCGATAAAATGTTAACCTAACAATCGATGTGATCGATAACATTCTAGCTCCTTTAAATACCCCATTCAAACATTCAGATGCATTGGTTGTCATCCACCCAAAGCGGTACCCATTATCGTGCGATTGCGTCCATTTATTCAAATCGACATCAGAAAAATATTCAAGACACTCAGGGTTCAATTTCTTTAACTCTTTCATGTTTCGAATGAACTTACGTCTTTGGTGTTGATTTCCAGCCCTAAACACCAAATCTGTAAGTTGCTTTGATTTGTATTTGGAATTGAAATTACTCGCAACATGACGTAAACAATAACGATGACATGCTTTAGGTTCAGCCCAACCAATTTCCTCGTTGTTAATTGCTGCAATGATCCCTCTGTGTCTATCCGAAATTAAGCAAATCCCTTCTCGGTCAGTAACATACTCGCGTAATGCCCACAAAAACCATGACCAACTAGATGTATTTTCCCCTTCAACAATAGCAAATGCAAAAGGAAATATATGCCAATTCAAGTCAATAGACAAAGCAGTGAGCAATTTCCCTTTATACTTGCCGTAAAAATGGGTTCTATCTATTTGAATTAAAGACCTACAATACTTAAACCCTTCAATTGCAGGACCGAATGCGCAAAAAACACGACCAAATATAGTTTTACCAGGCATATCATAAGGGAGAAAATGTCAATCTACTCGTGTACCAGGATTGTAGTGCACAGCAGCATTCAACCAGTACGGAAGTTCTGAATACGATTTCTCCCAATCGCCGAAGACTGCAACCAAAGCTTTTTTCTTAGCTTCCCACACACGTCTGTATTTGACGTTATATCCGTACTGCTTTTTAAGTGCTTCTTGTAGTACCATCACAGACACACTAGGATCAGCTCTAACTAAATTTTGAATTTCAATGCTCATGAAATTAGAATCAAGTTGTGAATTATCTTGTGCCAATTCTGTGTATAAACAAGTATGGTTCTCTCAAGTTTAGTAATTTTAAACATCCCATGGATTTTGCGCCGACATGCACGCAACCTCCACCTACAACCTTCATTCCATTGCTTGCATCGCATATACCAAATATCTTGATTCGATTCTACCACAGATATTTGGTAGTGTTCAGTCATACAATATTTTTTTACTGCCATTTGTAGGTCTTCTTTCGCATCAAATACCGTTCCTTTTTGTATTATACTAGAGTTATCTGTACATTTTCCCCTTTTCTCCAAGGTTGATCCTTATTCACAAACTGAATCAGTAATTTCCCATTCTATCTGTGTAAATATCTCCGACTGAACCAACTCATTTTCATTTTCTATATTTCCTTCTTCTCCAAACAATTCATCAATTTCTACATCAATGTCACTATCCGCACAATTTCCAGCTTCAATAATAACTAAATCTTCTGGACGAAACGACATATTTAAATTCGTTTACAACTATAAAGGTTAAAAAGAAAAATTAGTCCGAATCTACCTAAAATTATAAACTCGTGGACCCGGTCCACGAGTTTACTACCCAATATAACTAATTTCCCACCACATTATTACCAATAATTATTCCTATAACAATAAACGCCGAATAACAATCAACACTAAAACCTAAAATTTTTAAATTTATTCATGCATGCAAAACATATACATATACAAATTTCTTCATTCATGCAAAACAAAACGTATATAACTATTGCATATTTATAAGATAATTAGAAAGGAAAATGTATATGCATACGTATATGGTGGCGGCGGCGGCAGCAGCGGTGACACTGGCGGCGGCGGAACTAAAAGGGAATGGTTTAAGAAGAAGAATAAGAGAAATGACAGCTACAATGACAAACGAGAACTGAAATAAGAGAAAGGAGAGAAATGAGGAAAGACATGAAGAGTGAAAGGAGAGATATGAGGAGAGAAATGAAGAGTGAAAAGAGAGAAATGAAGATGGTGGAGCTGCCGGCCGGCGTTATAAAGAAGGGACTCGTGGACCCGGTCCACGATTACCGAAATCGTGGACCCCGTCCACGAGTTCAGTCAATGCATGCTTTTGCATGCAGACTGGTGCAGCTGACAGTCATGCAGGGTAATCGTGTACCCGATACACGATTTCAAAATCCCAATTTTGCAATTTCTTTTTCCCCACCCTATTTTTGGAATTATTTTTTTAAAAAACATTATTTAAAAAAAAAATCGAAAATATATCAGTTTACAACTATCATCCATAAATCATATATACATATAAACCACTCATATAATGGATTTGACTTCTTTTTTTATTACTTTTTAGGTTTATTTATTTATTAATTTCTTTTTGCACAACCTATTTATTAAAGTTTTCTGTGAGGTTCCCCAAGGTGACAAAAATATTATTTTATTTTAATCTTTTTTTAAAAACGTTTTTTCCTTTTAGTAATTGGAGAAACGTGACAAAGGCTGGATCTGGATCTCTTTGGCCAGTTCTTTTCACAAATAATAATAATAATAATAATAAAGGAAAAAAAAAAAAAAAAACACCTTTGGCTTCGTCAAATCTAAAAGTCTCTCAAATTAAAAATATTAAGATCAATGTCTCAAAAAAGAATTAAAATCATCTAAATTTAAATACTATATTATCAACTTTAAGTAAGACTCAACCAGTTGACATAAATATCATTAACTATGAAATTAAAATTTTGAATCTCCAATACTATACACACAAACTCTATTTATTGTACTTGAGTAATTTTATTTGAAATTGAAAATCAATTTACGAGAGTTTATACTAGAAGTAATTTCATATGATTGTAGTAATATGTAAGATGTTTGTTTTCCCTGTCAACATTAATTTTCAATTATGTTTCCTTATTCTTTAAAAACAATAATCTAGTTTTCGTTTTTATCAAGTAATACTCAAAGTCATTTAAATATATATGAAGTGTCATATAAATAATATATTTTTTATTTATTTAAAAAAAATTAGAAACAAAAATTAATATAATTTTAAAAGAGTAAAAAACATCACTTGACTTCCAATTTATTAGATATGTTATAATGTGAATCGAGATTTGAATATTAGAAAATATTCATATTACATAAAAAAAAAATTGAGTATAAATTAGTTCTATATTCTTTTTTCTTTAATTCATTTTGATTTATGTTGATCCTTGTATCTATATACTTTAAAATTTGGTTATGGAAGTGCTTTTAAAACAATCCTTCTGAGAAATGATGAACTATAATTTGGGTGAAATCCTAATAGTTGAATAATTAAACTTTGCTTTGAAAGTAGCGGCCAAACATTTGGAAAGGAATTTGACGTAATATTTAAAAATAGTTATATTTTGTTGGACTATTGGATACGCTTAAAATTGATGACCATTTTCGCAAATACATAATTGTTTGTATTAAAACTTTTTACATTATAGGAATAAGATTCCCTTTCTTAGATGACCGTCTAAAATTAGAAAACAACTATTTTTTAGGATACTTTCAACACCACCGTATGATATACCTAATACATACTTGATATACCTGAAACAAGTGATAACACTTGATATCCTTTGATGCACTTGATACACTATTGTTTTAAGTTTGATATATCGTTGATATACTCATGTCTTTTCACTGCTCAATTTTCTAAATTTTTTTTTTTGTTTCATTCCCGTTTTGTTGTTTTTCCTCTCCCCAATTAATTTGGAAAAAAAAGTCCAACCATGAAGTAAGTACAATATTTTTCAACCAATTAATTTTTTGAAAAATATACTTTTGTTGATGATATACTATGTTGAAATATAATACTGATATATTATTAATATACTGCTAATAAACTTTATTGAAATTATGTTGATATACTTTTTAGTGGTACACTCATTTATACTGTTTGATATTTTTTATAATGATACCGCTAATGAACTTTCTTGATGTACTATTGATATACTTTAAAATGATACACTCATTTATACTACTAATATACTTGACTGAAATACTGTAGAGATACTTTATAATGATATTTTATAATGATACACACGTTTACATGTTGATGCACTTGATTGACATCCTATTGATATACTTTATAATGACATAAATGTTTATACTGTTGATATAATTGACTGATATATTATTGATATATTTTATAACGATATACACATTGATTGATTTTAAGTAGTTAGTGATTGCTATCTGATTTACTATCTACCTTATAGGTACTTGTTGGGTGTAAACCCAAAAGTTTTAGGCTACCAAAAAAAATGATGTCCATAGTAGGAGTTGAATCATTATTGGCAGAATTGATGACCACCAACAATCATCTGAAAAAAAATGATGTCTCTAACAAAAGTTAGATCACTATTGCAAATTAAGTAATGTTGTTTGGTAGACGATTTTCTTCGTATTGTAGGGATCAAATTTGAGTGGACACATTCTATTGTTAATTTTTTTTTAATTTTTTATTTATTTTAAAATAACAAATAAAAAAAAATATCTTTATGGTCCCTGAATTTTAAAAAATAGGTGCATTTAGTCCCTCAAATTTTAAATTAGTCAATTTAACCATTAAAATTTTAATAATAGGGTTAAAAGGTCCTCCTTGTCTGATCCTCTCCTGTTTTCTCACCTCCCTCAGTGTTAGGCTGCTTTCAGGAAAATTGAAAAAGAATAAAAAAAGTGTGTTTGTATATAGAAATCAGCAATTGGGTTTTCGTTTATTAGGTTCATAAGTTATTTTTATTTTTATTTTTTTTTTAAGATTTTTCTTAATTAGCGGCTTTCAGAAGCATTTCTTAATGCTGAATCATCAAAATCTTTCAAATCACCCTCTTGATGAATCTAAGACCAAAAACTCAAAACAATGAATTATCTCTTTAATAATGATGGTCATAAAGATTTTTAGACAATTAGTCACCTCCTAAGATATTCAAATCTCTCACCTATAACAGCCTTTGTTAAAATGTTAGCTGTGTTTTGAAAGACTAAACACATTTATTCCTTAAAATTCAAGGATCAAAAATATATTTTTTCTCGACAAATATGAACTATGTTTTCTTTTTAGATTTTAAAATCAATTTTTTATAAAATAAATTAATAATAATTTCTTTTAAAATTTAAAATTTAAAAATTTTATAGTTCCTTATAAAATAAAATAAATTTTGCTTAGTTATGTTTAAGCCACATACGTTCTAATTTATTGAATTGAATTTTTTAATTAAAAATAAATATATTTTAATTCCATTTTTTAGAGTTCTCTTCAAATATAACAAAAAAAACAAAAATATTTACAAATATAGCAAAATTTCACTATATATCTGCGATAGACCGCGATAGACTACTATCTGTATAGACAATGTGTTTTGCTATTATTTGTAAATATTTTCAGCAATTTTGTCATTTAAGAATTTCTTTATATATATATATATATAAATTTTTTTAAAATTAATTTTGTAGTTTTTAAAATTTTCTAAAACATCCCTTTGACGTTCGTGATGTATTGATACATTGGACATAACTATGATATTAGTTAATTTGTAATATTTTCTATAAGCAAAAATTCAAAATAAAATTAAAAAAAAAAAAAAGTTTATTCCATATTGTTTTCTAGTTTTACACTTACATTTATTTATTTTTGCTTAGTGATATGCATATATGCATACTTGCATTTTCCTACCAATTTTCCTTTATCACCCATTTACCAACTGGGTTAAACAATTTGTCTGGAAAAGGATGTGATACTAGAAGAAGCATATGAATATAGAAATTAAAGGCATTACTTTTCTAAATGATTTGCCAATTTATAGTATTTGTTTTTGCAATCTTAACAAAAAAAAAAAAAAAAAAAAAAAAAATAAAATAAAAAAAAAAAAAAAAAAAAAAAAAAAGCGCTTTAGTGGTACAACATGTGCTTCTCGTTATTGGTCTCTCTCAATCAAATGATACAATATATTATCTCAAAAAAAAAAAAAAAAAAAAAATTTATTTTAAAAAAAAAAAAAAAAAATAAAAATAATTTTTAAAAAAAAAAAAAAAAAAAAAAAAAAAGCGCTTTAGTGGTACAACATGTGCTTCTCGTTATTGGTCTCTCTCAATCAAATGATACAATATATTATCTCAAAAAAAAAAAAAAAAAAAAAATTTATTTTAAAAAAAAAAAAAAAAAATAAAAATAATTTTTAAAAAAAAAAAAAAAAAAAAAAAAAAAGCGCTTTAGTGGTACAACATGTGCTTCTCGTTATTGGTCTCTCTCAATCAAATGATACAATATATTATCTCAAAAAAAAAAAAAAAAAAAAAATTTATTTTAAAAAAAAAAAAAAAAAATAAAAATAATTTTTAAAAAAAAAAAAAAAAAAAAAAAAAAAGCGCTTTAGTGGTACAACATGTGCTTCTCGTTATTGGTCTCTCTCAATCAAATGATACAATATATTATCTCAAAAAAAAAAAAAAAAAAAAAATTTATTTTAAAAAAAAAAAAAAAAAATAAAAATAATTTTTAAAAAAAAAAAAAAAAAAAAAAAAAAAGCGCTTTAGTGGTACAACATGTGCTTCTCGTTATTGGTCTCTCTCAATCAAATGATACAATATATTATCTCAAAAAAAAAAAAAAAAAAAAAATTTATTTTAAAAAAAAAAAAAAAAAATAAAAATAATTTTTAAAAAAAAAAAAAAAAAAAAAAAAAAAGCGCTTTAGTGGTACAACATGTGCTTCTCGTTATTGGTCTCTCTCAATCAAATGATACAATATATTATCTCAAAAAAAAAAAAAAAAAAAAAATTTATTTTAAAAAAAAAAAAAAAAAATAAAAATAATTTTTAAAAAAAAAAAAAAAAAAAAAAAAAAAGCGCTTTAGTGGTACAACATGTGCTTCTCGTTATTGGTCTCTCTCAATCAAATGATACAATATATTATCTCAAAAAAAAAAAAAAAAAAAAAATTGATTTTCATTTCAATTGGCCCCTTCCCCTACTCTATTAACTCCTCGAATGATTCAGAGTTTTCCTATTCCTTGCCCATTAGTATTGTTTGGAGGTTAATCAATACATTTATTTGTCCCTGACCTTTTATAAAGGTAACATTTTAGTTGATGAGTTTTAGTTTGTAACGACTTACTTCTTTTATTTCTAAATTTACAACAATTCAGTTTTTAAACTTTAGTATATAATAGTATTGGCGTCATTTGTTAGATATTTGGTTTTTGAAAATTACTAAGCTCGTAAACACTACTTAACTTCAATTTCATGAGTTCTTTATGTTTTTTATATGTACTTCTACAAATATTTTCTAGTCCAAGCCAAAAATTTGAAGACTAAGAGTTTTCTTTTTGGTAACTATTCCAAGAGAAATAGAGAGATAAAGAATAATGGAGGTTTCATATTAGGGTTCAACCACTACTACAGCGATATTGAAATAAGCTTAAATATTACTTAAGAAGCACAGACACGGATATAGATACGATAGGATACGGCGATACACCAATTTCTAAAAGACTAAGATACAGATACGTCGAAGATACATTGTTTTTTATATATCTTTTATAATAATGCGTAACTAATTGTTATAATACTTTTTTAAGTTGGATTAAAGTAGATTTAAGAAGAGAGTGAGAAAAAAAAAAAAAAAAGCATCATCGACAAAATGGAGTGGTGGTTGAGCGACATGCGTAGGGCAGGGAAGAAGTAAAAAGTAGAAGATGAAGTTGAGGATGAAAGGGGAGAGGGGAGGGGGTGTGAATCGTGATTTAGATAGTGAGAAAGAAGAGAAGGAAGATTTTTAATCTCTTTACTTTTGCATTGCTAAATTTAAGTGAATTTTTAAATAAGACGGGTTATGGGTTGGGCTTTTAAGTAGTTAGACTTAAATTTAGGGGGAAAAATGAACTAACGTATCTCATTCACGTATCTAGAAGGGAATACACATATCTAAAATTTTTTTAAAAAATAATATACTTCAAATCACGTATCTCCCACGTATTTGGATGTATCTGTATCAAATGATACATATCTAATACCAATTCTCTACACAATTAAAAGTATTTATGCTTCCTAGAACATTACAAATACTAAAACAAGTCACTCAATGGGCTTAGATATGAAATAAATCTAAACTAAATAATATAATGTAAAATGATATGACACATGATATTAAATACTCAAACAAAATTTGATTTAAGAGAAAAAGAAGTCCAAGTCTCAAAAATCAAAGACCAAGTTGTTACAAAATAAAGTTTGAGTCATTGAATTTTAAGTTTTGTAATAATTTAATCTCCACCATGAAAATTTTCATCATAGGTTTTTACTATTTAATGATTTTGGTTTTTATAATCTACCAACACATTGGTTGTTTATCATTTAATAAATATAAATAAGTAATAAATTCGTTATAAATTGTTACCAAGTTTAAAAAATAAATCAGTGTATATTAAAATTTGATGACTAAATTATTATAAAATTAGAAAAGTATATGGACTTGCGAAGTTTAGAGATTATTATATAAAAGTCAAGAGTCCAAAAATATTTTTTTAACATGAGTGGATTGCAGGATGTGTATCTATGTCATTTGCAATCTCCATATATTTAGTATTTAATTATGCATAATACTTTTTTGGGGAGTTCATTTATTTTTCTAGTGTATATGTTAGAGTTTTTTTTCGTTTAAAAAATACAAAATAAACTTGCGTTATATTTTAATTTTAAAGTCTTTTAAATTTATTAAAATCTCACTGCTCTAAAATTATCTAATTAAAATTTATTCAAATAGGAGATAGATATTATGAATTTAACGATTTTACGCAATTTTCTCGTAAGCAACTATACTATTAAATTGAAAATCTCAAAAAATTCAAATTGTGGACAGATTAATTAGTAGTTGACTTAGGGTGTGTTTGTTTGGAGGGTTTAGGGTGAGTTGGGTTGGGTAGGTAATTTAATACCCACGTTTGTTCTTTGCATAATGAAAACCAATGGGTTTTAAACCCACCATTTTTATCAATTCCAAAATCGGCTTAATTACCCCCCTATTTGGGTGGGGTTTCACGTGGGTTGGCGGCTGACTTTCCTCGTTCATCTGCCTTCGGCTGACTTTCCTCGTTCTCTCTTCCATCATTAATCATCATCTGCCTCCACCAGCGACCTTCCTCCTTCCGAGGTGTGCATTTCAGCTTCTCTTTTCAGATTCCCCCATTCTTCCTTTCTCCTCCTCCCTCCTCCTCCCTTCTCCCTTCTCTCATCTGATTTAGATCTACGGTTTCTCCTTCTCTCTTTTCTCTTCTGATTTTCGATTCCGTTACTCCCTTCTTCCCTGTTATTTCACCATGTTGACTGTTCTAAGGCTCATCTATGGTATGTGATTTTTTTTTTCAAATGTATGATCTGTGGGTTAAATCTGCAGTATTTGTTTTGCATGTTAAATCTTCTTTGCGTGCTCGCTTACCGTATGTTTTTTAATTTCTTTCCCGATCTATGTTTCGTGGGTTACATTTCTTCTTGTTCTTTTCTGTTTTGGATGTATAGCTTGCCGACTGTATGTCTTCTTAGTTTCTTCCTTGCGTGTTCGTTTACGGTATTATTTTTCTTCCCCGAGCTATGCTATGTGGGTTACATTTCTTCTTGTTCTCTCCTTTTTTAGATCTATGGCTTGCCGACTGTATGCCTTCTTAGTTTATTCATTGCGTGTTCGTTTACCGTACATTGTTTGATTTTCCTTCCCCAAGCTATGTTATGCGGGTTACATTTCTTCTTGTTCTGTTTTATTTTAGATCTATGGCTTGCTGACTGTTTGCCTTCTCAGTTTCTTCTTTGCATGTTCGTCTACCGTACGTTTTTTTTCTTTCCCGAGCTATGCTATGTGGGTTACATTTCTTCTTCTACTATTTTATCTTCTTTCTGATGCATGATATGCTTGATTACTATTTTATCTTCTTCCTGATGCATGATATGTGGGTTAAATTCGTTCTTTAGCTCGTAGTTCCATGTTCTTAATTTTCTTTTCCCAGATCTATTCACCGTGGGTACATCTCTTCTCGATTTTTCATTTGCATGTTCGATGTCGCTACCATTTTTTTTGTTTACATCTATTATTTGCATGTTTTTTCTTTGCATCCCCTTCCTGATCCACTTCTTGTTCATCCGATTAATATGAATTTTTTTTTTCAGATCTCCTCTTGCCGCTTCAATAATAAATCATGTGTTTTTCTTTTTTTTTTTTTTTTTTTGCTTTGCTTTCCCATGCATTCTGGTTTGCAACTAACTCATGGAAGGGGCTGACCATGTTATTGGAGCTTGGTGGGGGGAGGGGCTAATCGATCCCGATAGGTTTGTTATTCTATCTCTTTACTTCTGAAGGACCGATGATGATTATAGCAATTGTTCTTATACTAACATTTGTTCTTCATTTCTAATTTGCAATATCTTATTTCTGTTTGCAATTTGTAAAATGTTTTCCTTATATATCATTATTTGATTTTCATTTCAAATTTGATTTTGATTTTAATACAATTTTTTTTTCTATTACATTACGCAAGTGTATTTTCTGGTTCATTCAAAATTGTTTTCAACTTACTTTTTCTGGTTTTACCAAAATTGTATATGATGATTTGGTTCATTGTTTTAGTTGGATTTATTCCAATGACCAATCCATTTTTTCATGCTTGTATTTGAGGCCCTCACTTTAAAATTAAGTCTAGGATGCATTTATTTTTGGCTAAATTACCTCTTCTGTTATAAATTAACTTGAGTTGACATTCTTTATATCATAATTAATGGGTTAGGTCCACTTAAATGAACCTAACCCTCTCCATCAACCACATCCCCCTCCCCCCTCTTCTATTTATATAGAACACCCCCTCATAATTTTTACATGGTTCTCCACCATCTTCCCTGTGTTTCCTACGTAAGGTACGCTTCGTTCTTTATTTCTATTTACATTAAAATGCTTCACTAACGGTCTTCTTACTCTTATCAGATTGCACCTCCGGCTTCCTCCATACGTTCTGCCTTACACGACGTTCTGTGATTTTGAACGTTCAAATAAAGGTATGTCCATGTTTGAACAACGTTTGTTTACTATGGTTTAATTTATTCATATTTCTTACTAACAGTCCCTTTTTTCTCTTGTAGGTCTCAAACTAACTAGGCAAACCATTCGTAATTAGTTTGAGGTTCGTTATTTTGATGTTTGGAGTATCTACATTTTACTTCTTTTTTTCTACTAAAGTTAGTTGATTATTGAACAATGTATTGGACTACTATTGTTGGGGACTTGTTCCTTTCTGATTTTTTTTTTAATCATTATTATCATTTTTTTCGGATATACATTATTTCTTAAATGGTATTGTTATCCAATAATTATTGTTAATCCAAGTGTGGATGAACATTACTGTTATGTAATTATATATTCATATTTTTCTCAATCAAACGTTATTGTTAATATGGTTTCAATATTTTGGTTATTGTTTCACAAACGTTCATCACATATTAAACTCCATCAGATATTAAAGTTTTTCTCCAACTTGTATCTGCCACGGTCGACATTTTTTGATAACTAACGTCTAATTTGTTGTGAAATATAAATATTCATGCAAAAATGAACTCACAACTTAAAAATATGTAAAAAATGCAAGTCCTTTGTTGACAATGGCACTTTCAGAGAGAGCGAGAGGTGTAGAGAGAGAGCGAGATATAGAGTGCGAGATATAGAGTGAGAGGTGTAAAGAGAGAGCGAGAGATAGAGTGAGAGATAGAGTAAGTTAAGTGTGGAGAGCGAAAGAGAGCGAGAGATAGCGTGAGCTCGTTAGGGAGAGCGAGAGGTGTTGAGAGAGAGCGAGATATAGAGTGAGAGGTGTAGAGAGAGAGCGAGAGATAGAGCGAGAGATAGAGTAAGTTAAGTATGGAGAGCGAGAGAGAGAGCAAGAGATAGCGTGAGCTCGTTAGGGAGAGCGAGAGAGAGAGCGAGAGCGAGAGCGAGAGGTGTAGAGAGAGAGTGAGAGATAGAGTGAGAGGTGTAGAGAGACAGCGAGATATAGAGTGAGAGGTGTAGAGAGAGAGCGAGAGATAGAGCGAGAAATAAAGTAAGTTATGTATGGAGAGTGAGAGAGAGAGAGAGCGAGAGATAACATGAGCTCGTTAGGGAGTGGGAGAGGGAGAAGGGTAGAGACTGAGTGAGAGATTGAGTGAGCTACTTACATAGAGTTTGAGAGAGAGCGAGATATAGTGAGAGAGCGTGACCTAAAGGGGTAAAGAGAGACCAAGAGGGGTAGAGCAAGACTGAGAAGGGTTGAGAGAGAGCAGGATAGATAGAGTGAGCTAGAGTTTGAGAGAGAGCGAGACCCAAAGGGGTAAAGTGAGATCGAGAGGGGTACAGAGAGAGCGGGATAGAGAGAGCGAGAGAGAGTGCTAGAGAGACTGAGAGAGATAGAGGGAGATAGATAGAGAGAGCTAGCGAGACCGAGAAATATTTATGGATATAGATAGAAAAGTATGAGCTGGAGTTTGGTCGTCGGAAGGAAGTAGTAAACACCATATAAAGCATTGACGGTTTGACTGAGGATGACCAAGTGGCCTTTATTGACATACTTGGCACAAACATTCAGAAGACAGATTGCTTCCTTGCAGTATTAGAACATGAGAGGAAGAGATATTGTACTCGTTTACTAGGAAGGAACATGTAGATTGCCTACGGATACTTCTTGACCAGTAGCCATGTATTTTGTTATATTTATTTTGGATAATGATTAATGGACAATGGGATGTGAACTTGACAAGAATGATCACTTTTATATACGTGATTCACCATAATTTTTTTGTGCATGTATTATGATAAGGAAATGATAAGCTTTGAATGAATGGAAAAGTGATTTTATTTTTCTGTTTAATTTTGTTTCTTCCTTAAAAATAACATGAGTAAAAAACAAAATAATAATAATAATGAATTGCGTGATTCATACGTTTGTTCACGTTAAATAAGTATATGGAAAAGTAATTTTTGAAAATACCAAAAAAAAAACAAAAAAAAAAGGATCCAAATATAAATAAAGAAAAAAACTAACCTATCAAAAAAAAAAAAAGAAAAAAACCAACAACATATATAAATATATATATATATATATATATATGTGTGTGTGTGTGTGTGTGTGTATCTATATATATTAAGTAACAATTTGTTGTTTAAGAAATTGAGGAAAAAAGGACAAATAATAAGAGGAATGTGGTTACATTTGAATATGAGAAGGAAGAGAAGAAGGGAAAACTAAAAAAAAGAAAATGGAAAAAGGAAAAGGAAAAAAAGTGAAATGAAAAAAGAAATAAACAAAAAAAAA
>QLSR01000464.1:1638640-1676663 GCA_031780015.1 Citrullus colocynthis | reverse complement strand
CAAAAAAAAAAAAAAAAACATAAAGAAAGAACCAGATATAAATAAAGAAAAAAAACTAACCCATAGGAAAAAAATCGACTATATATATATATTCAAGAACAATTTGTTAAAGAAATCTGATACCCAAACTCAACTCAACTAAACTCAACTCAACACTCCAAACTTAGACTTTTTAACTCAATTCAATTCAACTAAGCACAACAAATATAGACATTCCAACTCAATTTAACTTAACACTCCAAACACAGACAATCTAACTCTCCCAGACAATCTAACTCTTTTGTAATTATTACCAACTCAACTCTGCGTGACAAACAGCCCCTTGTACACATGTTAAATTAGTACTTCTAATTTTTTTTTTTTTGGATAAATGTCAGTAATTTCTATAAATATAGTAACTTTTTTCCTTTTCAAATTTTTTATTTAATTTCATAGGGTGAAAGAAAGTTTCATCTACGTCTAACTTTTTATTAAGAAAAACTAATTAAAAAAACATACAGATTATATTCTAATTTTTTTTAAAAAAAAATCTTTTTTTAAAGACAAATATATATATATCTAACGATCGTCATAAATGTTTTTCTTTATGGTTAAAAAGAAATTTTCATTTATTCTAAAATTTTTAAAAAATCATTTTTTAAAACAATAAGTATTTATCTAAATTGTCATAAATGTTTTCTTTTCAAATTACATGTTTTTTTTATGGGTAAAAAGAGATTTTCATTTATTCTAAATTTTTTTAAAAATTATTTTTATAGGGAATGTTTTCAAAAATATAAAAAATGTTGAAAATAATTACAAATATAACAAAATTTTATTTTTTATCTATGGTAGACTACCATATATCCGGATAGACATCTATCACTTTACCAGATAGACACGAATAGATATCTATTACAAATTGAAATTGAAATATTGCTATATTTATAAATAAGTTGATATTTTTTCTATTTATAATAATTTTTTAAAAAAATATAAATATTTATATCTAAATCGTCATAAATGTTTTCTATTCAAATTACATGTTGTTTTTGGGTAAGAAGAAATTTTTCTTTATATCTCAATTATATATAAAACCAATCTAATCTAAATTTTTTAAAAAATATATTTATATCAAACTATTATAAATATGAAAAAAATATCAAACAATTTACAAATATAAAAAAATTTTAAACTATTATTGCAGTCTAAAACTTTTTTATATGTATAAATAATTTAATTTATTTTATTATATTTAAAAATAATTAAATGTAATTGAATCGTTGCAACTCTATAGATTGCATTTCTTTTTCTGGAAAGACACAACTCAGTAGGAACAAAATTTGTTTTATTTGTATTTATATAATAAAAAAAATACATACTTTTACAAATAGTATTTTTAGGAGCTCTATTTAAGGGTTTTGTCGGTATTTCCATTTGGGACATTGTGGTTTGGTTTTTTCCAGACTTATATGAGTTTTTAAAATTTTAAAAAACATTATATATATTATTGTAGAAAAAAAAAACAGGTCACGACTCACGTGACATTATTGTCCCTATGTACCATTAAAATATAATACAATTCAAGAGGATTGAATGGCCACCTATGTCCAAGACTTTTCCAACAATTATTTTAGTCCCACAATTCAATTTTATAACTATAATTGATTTTATATTGTTTTAATAGAGGAAAAGTGAACTTAGTTAAAAAAAATTAATTAGCAATCCAGCATACATTATTTTATTTATTTTTTTTAAGTTGGGGCTCGATTATCCATCCTTACGTTTGTTGTATTAAAAAAATGTTATTTTAATAGATTTATCAAACTATTTTTTATTTTAGGTTAAAATATTATTTTGGTCTCTATAAAATTTGTTCAATTTTAGTCTATACGCTTTTAATTGTCCAATTTTAGTCCTTATACTTTCAATAAATCTTAAATTTAGTCTCCAACGCTAGTTTATTGTTGACTTTTTTTTTTTTTATTTAACTTTCTATTATATATAGTATTTTTACTATAAAGTTTGAAAACATATTCTCATCTTTTATTCTATTGCATGAATATTATTATTATTATTTAATCAATTTGGACAAAAATTAATTTCTGGGATTAAATTTAAGATTTATTAAAAATATGAGAATTGAAATTAGACAATTAAAAGTATAAAAATTAAAATTGAATAACTTTCAAACTACAAAAACCAAAATAATAAATGAACGTTTATTTTACTAGATGCTGATAGTTTTCTTTTGAGATGTTGAGAGGCAGGTGATCTTTTGTTAAATGAAAACTGTCTAACATTCAATAGTCTAGAGACGTTTGATAGATTTGCAGTGTGTTTGATTGGTTTGATTGGTGATCCCAAAATAAAATTTTATAAACCTAAGGTATTGTTTGAAAACTATTTAATTTTTTTTCTTGAAAATTAAGTTTATTATATTATTTTACTTTTATTTATTTATTTATTCTATAATCTAATTTGTAAGAGTGTTTTTAAAAAATCAATCCGCATTTTAAAAATTATAAATTAGGTTTTTTTTTAAAAAAAAAATTTGGTAGGGGTTGGGGGATCAAGGAAAAAAAGAACATATAATGAGAAGGACGAGACAATAGAAGCAACTAAGAGCAGGGAAGTAGGCTGAAGCGATTCTGAGCCAAGCTAGTCTGATCGGCCTCGGCACTGAAGTCAAGCTCATCTGCTCGGATACGCAGACTCAGACAGTGTATATGTGAGTTTTAGGGAGAAAGACAGCAAGACCCATAACCAAATGACCACATTGGGCCTCGGCCTAGGTGCCAAGGCCGATCCACGATGAGGAATCCGTTGAGAAAGGAAGAAATCTAAAAGAGAGAAGCTGAAGGGAATTGAGGGGAATCCTTAGAAGGAAAAGATGAATTTGTATGTTTTGTTATGTATTTATAATTTTGTTGTATATTCATTTTAATTCATGCTATATAGTTTTGTTATATATATATATATTATACTATTAGATTTTATTTCAGTTAGGAAAAAAGAAGTAGTTGTCCAAACATATTGTGTTTCTTTCTTTTAGAAAGATGAAAATATAATTTTTGTTTATAATTCTAAAAATAATATAAACGAAAAACGGAGAAAT
The DNA here is from genome assembly GCA_031780015.1 of Citrullus colocynthis. Lineage (NCBI taxonomy): Eukaryota > Viridiplantae > Streptophyta > Magnoliopsida > Cucurbitales > Cucurbitaceae > Citrullus > Citrullus colocynthis. The sequence goes on along the minus strand of QLSR01000464.1, from coordinate 1,673,566 downwards.
AAAAAAAAAAAAAATTACCAAACTGGCATGTTAGCTTTTGTGGAATTCTAATACAATCTATTGAACATGTTTATATTGGTTGTTTTAGTGAATTTAAAGATATAAAAGATTGTATATATTGATTAAAAAGAATTAGTATCACTTAGTTATGCTCATTGAATTAAATTAAATCAAAATTAACAGTTTGAAATGAGTAACAGGAAAATTAAATATGATGGTTTCATAAAAAGAATTATTGAAAGGAGGTTTAAAGATTTTTTTTATAAGGCTAAAGGATAAGGAATTATATAAAAATAAATCATATGGATCACATGTGAGACCTTTTAATTTGATTATTATTATATTTTTGAAGAAAAACAATTAAAATAAGGTTGCCCCCATTGAGAGGATTGTCTTGGATACGTCCATCCCTTTCTTGTTGACAATGAAACCGATTTATCCCAATCTCTCCTTTCAATTTTTACTCTTTTACAAAGTACACATTTTTGTCTTTAATTATGTTTAGGTAAAATGTCACCTTCTAAGTAACCCTCTTGGCCACCCATGTTCAATTCGGGGTTTATTTTAAATTTTTTATTTCATCAAATTACTAACTAAATTGATTATTATATCAAAATATTCCATCTTCAATTTAGATCGTTGTTATAATATTTATCTTAAAGTTGAAAGTAATAGTTTTATTTCATTTAAAAATCGATTTAAATTATTAATTTCATGGAACAATTTTCATTTAAATTTCTTTTTATTAAACTTCATAATAGAAACAAAATAATGAATCTATCAAAATGTCTAATTGTCGACATAGGTTGGGACGAAGAATGGGAGAGGGCAAAGTGGAGATCGAGAATACATTAATATTCTTACTTCGTCTCACTATCCTCATTTAGCTTACTAGAATTCTTACTTTATCGTCTCTAGGTCCCTATTTAGCATATTAGAATTCTTTTCTCCCACATTCTACCTAAATGAAGATTTCCTGCTCCATAAGGGATGAATTCCCATAAGGAGAAATGTACATTCATAGCGGGGAGAATTAAAGTCGTTGACCTCTTGGTTGATAACATATATATTATATAAAAACAATTAAATTGTGAGTTGGTTTGGATTGTTTAACTAAAGTATTTTAAAAATTTAAAAAATTAATCCGACCAAATCCTATCTTTAGATTGGCACAGTTACCTTTAAGAGGTGAAGTTGACTTATTTTCCTCGATTATAATAGTGAACTCATTTTATATTTTCATTTGATAGTGGTTGATTTGTGTAATTATAAATGGCGTATATATTAACTAAACTAACCATAATTATTCTTGAATGACACAATGTTTATCATCTATGATTTTTATAATTACATTTTTATATTACTATTTTATTGGGTGTCATATTTTGAATTATATTACCCACCTAACTATTGTCCTCTATCAATAAAAATTAAAAGTATCCAAATTTTAACATCAAAATCAAATTTAAATAGGCTTTTTTTCATAGTTTTAATGCAACTATTGCAGAGTGGTATCAAAAGTAAATTTCAGAAATAAGATTGATAAATTTAAAAATTTAAAGACTTAAATGTAATCTAATTCAAAATTCAACGATTATAAATGTATTTATAGGTGGACACAAAAATAGGACCAATTTGACAGAATAATGGTCTCATCCATCAATTCAAAAATAATTGTCCTTTGTATTGACAAATGATAAACCTTAGAGGACCCGTGGATGAGGAAGATCCGATTTTTTGTCTACTCCATTTGAGATTTTGGTGTAATTATAATTGGATTGCATTGTAAAGTAATGAGCTCAAATGTAATAGCTCACTTTTGATTATATTTACCATTTTTTTTAGTATAACAACAAAAACCGAAACAAAAACCACCCAAACTAAAAAGAATAATCCAAATGAAGAGCATGATCCACCCATCGGGGGTGGTCTTCAAGCCACACAGTAGAGAAATGAAAACATTGAGCATGGGTAGCTAGCACATGTGCAGTATTGTTACGTCTATGATTGGCCAAGTGAAACTAAGGACGACACCACGGAGCTGGAAGTCACGAATAATATCAACAAAAGCTTGAGTCTCATTAGCGTATTAACAATTCCCAACTAAGAGGTAAAGAATCTGGAGTTAGATTCAACCCAAGGCGGAGAAATGTCAGCCTCAATGAATCTAGAAATACCATTAAACAGAGCAATGACCTCAGTGAGTTCCAGAGGACCAAGTCAGAGTAAAATGACTTTCCATAGTTAGTAACACATCACCATTAGTGTCACGAACAATTGCTCCTATACCCACATCTCCATTTAGAACTGCAACATTATAATTTAACTTGTAAGTTCCAAGAAGAGGACCAGACCAACGAGAAATGTTTTCAACAACGAGGATAGCGAGTCAGCTGCAAGGGGGTCGGTTGATACAGACGGCCAAAAGATTCCACCACATTCAACACCCACTGGATAGGGTCATCTTTAGGCTTGCTGTGACGATTAAAGATCATAAAATTTTGTCGATACCAAATTGCTGAAGCAATTATATTTACCATTTACCAACTTGTGTAATCGATAATAGAAAAATGTATGTTTTACCATAATATCCTCATAATATTAGTAAATTTAATACTCAAACCAAGGATTTAAAGAAATAAATAGTAATTATTTTAAATTTCGATTCACATTTTAATTTGATAAATCTTTAATTATATAAAATCTAGGGAATTTGCAATTTAAAAATGCAATTTTGCAAGCTTTTTGCATATATGGAAAAATCTTTGTTTTTGAAATTTCGTTTATTTTACATTCCAAAATTATCCTTGTAACGAATGAGTCTTTTTATTCACTTTGTTTGCTTTCTTCGCCCTCTCGCAGTGTTGTTTCCATGCATTGTTGTGTTTCAAGGTTTTCGTTTTGTTCCTTTCCCTTATCAAAGAAAAGAAAAAACTCCTCCATTTCTATCAGTAGGTAAATTGTAATTTGTGTCTTTCAAGTGAGATCAAGAAAATCAAAGATGGAGATATCGAGAATAATAGTAACAAAAAGGGAGTAGAAAATCAATGCAAAACCTAGGAGGAAAGGTGTGGTGACACAAGCGGAAGAGAGACGATGGCAGCAACAACCCTGAATGGAAGTGAGATGACAATGACCCCTCAGTTGTCGAAGGAGTAGACAACGTGAAGAAGAAGAAGCAGCGTGCAACAAAGACGAAAGGGTGTTTAGGGATTTCCCATTTCATTTATTCACTTTTATTCAATTTTATAAAAAAGAAATGGGCTGAGTTTTAAATTATATTTCTTTTCTTTTGTTCTTTCTAGTTTCTGGGTTTTGTTTTTAAATAACCGAGACTCAAATCTTATTTTTGCAATAATTTCCACCTTCCACATTCTTGGATTTTTTTTACTTTAATTTTTTTTAAAATAATCTAAGTGTATGATTATAAAGTATATCAACTTAATCAAGTGTATCAGCAGTATATCAATCGAGTTATTAACACTATATCAATTAAATGTATCATATTTTAAAAGAGTGCATCACAATCAAATTTATTAGTAAGTCAAGTGTATCAAGTTTATCACTAGTATAAATGAGTGAATGATTGACATATTTATCAGCAATTTATTCATCAAGTGTATAATTATCAAGTATATCAATCAAGTGTATCAGGTTTATCGGTAGTATAAACAAGTGCATGATTGACAAGGATATCTAGTATATCAATCAAGTATATATCAAGTGCATCATTATTAAGTTTATCAACACTATATCAATCAAGTGTATATCAATGTATCAAGTGTACATCAAATACAAGACATGGATGTATCAGACATCAATCAATAAATGTTTGATAAACTAATATAATTAAGATGAAGTATATCAATAGTGTATCATCTATACATATTCCACATAAGGTATATTAATGAATGTACTTAATATTTAGTATATTAATAGTAGAGGGTATTTTAGATTTTTATTCTTTTAATGCTTGGACTGTGCCACGATTTTGCTAAATCTACAAAAGGAAAAAGTTTGAGACGTGCATGCAAATTCCATTTCATTTTTTGCCATCCATGCAATTGCCCCTAAAATCTATATAATGAATAATTTGTTTTTAAAAAAATAACAGTAATCTCGATCTACAATCTTAAATCAGAACTAGAAATACCAAGCACTGTTTGGTTTCCATAGAACGAGTTGGAGCGAGAGCGAGTTGGATGGAAAGCGAGATCGAGCTTGAGTGAGAGCGAGATAGGAATTTATCAATGAAATCACATATATAGAACTCGAATTTAAGTTAGAAAGCCTAAAAAATAGCAATAATTTCACTCCTCAATCTTAAACGAAAGTGAGAAGTACCTAACATGTTTGGTTTTGACCACATAAGAAAGGTTGGAGAAAGAGCAAGAAAGAGAGTGAGATCAAGGATGAGCTAGAGCAAAAAAAATGCAGCGAAAAAAATGAGGGATTCCAGAAAAGTGCTTGGACGTAGAGAAAAAAATGTGTATGAAGTTTGATATTTTTTATTTTTTGTGTTTTCAGAGGAAAAGGTAGTGTGTTTATGCTTGCAAATTGTACATACGGCAAGGGCAAAGTACATCAAAATCCAAGTGAGTCCCATGTAGTTCATCCATGATAATGAGATTGACACCTCCGGTAGGAGCAATCAAATTGCAAGAATGGGGTAATGTTAAAATTTGGACTCACCAATGCTTTAAGTTTACACGATTGAGTGAACAGCCACAAAAATAATTAGGTGAGTCTCACTTTCATGAATTGCATTTGCTAGGATTGTGGGATGGTAAATGCGGCCTAACATCAAATACAATTTTTTTTCCTTTCATTTTACAAAAGCAACATCTTAGAATTCATACTACTTGTTAAAGTTAATTAGGGTTTACTCCAATTATTATTTTTCTATATCTTTTCGTTTTCAATGTTTTTCCTTTTATGTTTCTTTTCTAATGTGTCGGATCTATTGGTGTCTATTTGTTCCTCAATTTATTGTTGTAAAGATAATTCTAATTAAGTCATTATTCAATAATAAAGATAAATAGCCGTCGAATAGTGCCATTTAATACGTACTTGGGTTACTTTTTTTAATGAACTTTGTACACATATAACTTAATTATATAGGCCTAATTACAAATTCGTCTTAATTTTTTTTTTTTTTTTTTGAATAGTCTAATGGAATGAAATACTACACAAAAAATCTAGCCCAAATATCTATACCACCCTCCATGAATTTCAAACATTTTGAAAAATAATAATAAGAAAAGACACATGAAAGAAAAAAAAAATACCATATTCACATGCCTAACAATCATTAATAACTCGCACATAAAAATCACGTAGGTTATAGTACATAATATATATGAGATTTATTTGTATACTTTGTTTTCAATTTCAAATTTGTAAGAGTATTTTTCAAATAATCAGAGGACGCCATCTATCTTAGTATAATATACATATTTATATATGACAAAGTATGTGAAATATGTATTTCAATAGAAACAAGACTAACATTAAAATATGAGGTATATATTATATAAAACCTTAAATTTGTATTTGTTCTAAATACATTTAGAATAAATCTCATACATATTTGGAATAAACATTGTATATATACATAAATACCATGTAAATGAAAGAATAAAATAATTATCCAAAACGCAAGAAAACTTAACCGAAAGTATTCCTAAATTGAAGGGATAAATACCATATAAGTGAAAGAATAAAACAATATTCTTTAAATAATACCTCACATTAATTATAAGATATACAATATTAATTGATAATATGATTTTTTAAATATTTAATTGAATTTTTTATTAATATTAAATTGTAAAGAATGAGTATTGAAGTTATATTGGCTGATATGGAATATATTACAACTTTAGAATATAATCAAATTGGGTGGGCTAGGCCCAATTGGCAATAAAGGACAATCCAGTATGGGGCACATGCAATCCCTTTGGGCTTGGTATTGGTCGGCCCAAAAGTTCGAACCTTTTCCTCTTGTGCTCTTAAGGTACTGACCCTAAATTATAATAGTTATAACTTATAATAAAACAATTTGTTGATATTAATTTTACTCGAGTATAATTTGATTGGTATAATTGCGATGGAGATGAAAATCTTGACCTCAAAATTGGTTATAACTTAGAACATAAGAAGATATATTTATTGAGCTTTTTGGTCCAAGCTAAGTTGTTTGACTATTCATATTTGAAAAGTAATATATGTATAAATATATAAATGCAAACAGACAAGTCTACTCGTGAAATTTCAAGTTTGACACGATTCAAATAAAGACATGTGCCTCTTAAACTACTTATTTGTTCATGCTATGCCAATACGTTAATAATTGTGTCAAATAAATTCGTCGAAGATAAAGTAGAATTTGTTATACATTAAAAGAAAAAAACAAAAAACGAATAATGTCAATGTCATTGTGTGAACAAAAGCATGGTCTCTAAAAATTCCCAGAATTGATCTTGCTTTGACTTTTTATTGTTTGAATAGTACTCAATAATAATTTATACCTAAACATTATCATAAGGGTTTGTTTATTTATTTATTTTATTCTCTTTCGAAATCATAAGGGTTCATTTTTTTAGAATAAAGTTATGATTTTTATTTTTACTTTGGGTCTACTTCGGAGTTACGTTGGGTATTGCAAGCAGAAACGTACAAGCAAACTACAATGCTTGTATTGCCTAATAGGAATTCCTTTCCCTTCTCTTTCAACCCATTCTCTCACCCTTTTATCCTAAAATTTAGTTCTTAACTTTTTTTTTTTAATTCATGAATTTATTACGTTAATAATTTATTCTTTAATGTGCTATATTTAAATATAAGGTTGAATTTTATATCAAATAGTTTTTGTTATTCTTTAAAAAAAATATTGATACATCAATACTTATTAGGAGTTCAGAGATTTAATAGACATGAAATAGAATGTTTATGACATATTAAATACAAACATGAAAGTTTAGAAATTAGAGTTGGAATTTAACTAAATAAAAATTTTATAAATGTGACCTTCACAGTTATCATTTGTTTAGAGTTGTAGCTTTTATAATAATTGTCTGCAAATGTGCTCCTAAAAATATTAGTTGTATGATGAAATAAATTAGTGTTTTGTAAATTTCAGTTTTGAACCTCAAAAAGTAGGTTATAATATTTGGTAAATATATTAAATTGTTGTGATGAATAATAATGACTAGATAAACTTGTTATTTGCTATATATATATATATATAACTTATGGTTTTAAATAATTATTTAAAATATTAAATCGTGTATCCTTTCGACTTAAATTATATTTTGTTTGTCTAAATTATTTCTTAAAGAAGAATAGGTGCAATTTTATCTTTTTAAAAAAGTGATGTCATTAAAAGATAAAATTGACGACATTGAACTACAATCAATTTGAAAATTTAGGATATGGGAAATTGGTTATGAGGAATATGCCAAATATAAAAAATGTGAAAATTAGTAGTCTGAGGAATATTCCAAATATACAAAATCCATCTTAATTTAGAATGAATAGAATTGAAAATTTGCTAGGATATATATGCTTTTTAAAGCTAGTAAAGAACTCCTTAATTATTATTTAAAAAAAAAAAAACTAGTACAGAACATATTTCAAAAATTGTGAGAATGATGTGAGAATAAAAAAGTAAATAAAATATTTTCCAAAAAAGAAATTTAATGAACATTCAAAGCAAATAAGAGAGTATTTGTCTCACTAACATGAGTTAGGTTTTTTTACCAACTCATCCTAACTGACCCCAACTCTCTCTTCCTCCTCTAATGTTTTCAATGGATCCATCCATCAACAAGTACCACTACCACACTTTGATGACATACTCTGACATCCACCTTCGCGTCGTCAACTCCAATGACCAATTCCGGGATCCAACAACCACCTTCGCACAAAACAACTCCGACTACATACTCTAACAACCACCTTCGCGCGCCCAACTCCTGACTCCGGCAACCACCTCCGACAATAACTCCAACGACCACCTTCACACAAAAAAGCAGCTTCGAAAACATACTCCAACTACCACATTTACACACCCAAATCTGACGACCAACTTCGGGTTCCGGCAACCACCTCTGACAACAATTTCGGCAAAAACTACCATTGAGGGTTATTCATTGATATGCATTTATGTACATATACATTTTGGTGGACATTATTATTACATTTGTAAGTGGCAAACTAGACTTAACCATAAAAACTAACCATAAAAAATGTTTGAACAAAAAAATATTTGCAAAATATGAGTTTGCACAAAAAAAAAAAATATATCATTTTGTTGTATTAGTGTAAATGTAAAGAATCAAATGTTTGCACAAAAAAGATAAAAAACCATTAACCATAAAAATTAAAATTCATATTTCACATGGGCAAAAAACAAGATAAGAATTGGTTTTTTTTTTTTTTTTTGAATTAATATTTATGGTTGAGTTAAAACTAACTAAGAGTTAAAAATTGAGGGTTAGGGAGTAGAGAAAATGTTCATTTTATTGGAATATGACATGTCTTTAGTGATGTGAATGAAATTATTATGCAATTTGTTGGCTTTTTGGCCCTTAATCTCAAATTAATTAATTTTAATCAATTAATTAATCAATATTTTGATGATAACACACTTGAATTAATTTATGAACAATTTGAGTATTTTGAAGTGTCCAGTGCATAGAGTTTGGAATAAAGAATCCAACGCAATTTAAATCACTCAAATCGAAGTTCAAACGAAGAAAATATAGTCAAAACAAGCTTACGAAAAAAATCTCGAGAGCTAAAGACGTGACATTTTTTTTTAATCAAAGTGAACGTGCCACTTCGAGCAATAGAAAAGTGACACTTGTGGGTTTTTTTATTTTTGGATTGGTATTAAAAAGAAAATGATTTTAAAAAGGAAATGAATTTAAAAAGAGGATGAATTTAATATTATTATATATGTTTGAGTCTAACGACTAGTTGCTTTTTTAAAAAATAAATTTAATATTATTTTATATTTGTGTCTAATGGCTAATTGAATTTAAATCTCCACTATTTAATTTTCTTTTACCAACATCCAATGGTCCAAACTAATTGTGTTTTTCACCCACTTCCATCTCTTTTTAAACATTTCATCTTCTCCAAAATTTTACAATAACTTTTATTACTTTCAATCCTCCATAATTCACCAAGCCACCATTGTTGCTCTCTCTCCAAACTTCAACTTTCTTCTTTTCATCTTATTCTTGTAAGAGATACATTGTATCGTGAAGATTTATTTGTTAAGTGTTTAAACTTGTAAATCCACTCTATTTAGAAAGTTTGTCAAGTGTGCTTTTTGTTTTTACAAACTTTTGTATGGGTTGGCTCTTGATCCTGGAAAAAGAGTTGTTGTGATGGTTTGATCCTCAACCGTGGAAAAGATCGAGTTTGTTCTTGCGCCAAGAAAAAAAACGTTGTAGCAGTTGGACTCTCATCCATAGAAAGTTGTAGCAGTTGGACTCTCATCCATAGAAGAGTCAAAGACTTCTAGTGAAGTGCCCAAGAGAAGCTTGGGAAGTGGATGTAGGCCGATTGTGTCGAACTACTATAAAATTCCTTTATTGCAATTAATTTTGTGCAATAAAATTAATTGCTTAATGTTTATTTAGGTTGGTTGAAATAATTGATATTTACATACCTCATACTAATCTTTTTATTAAAATTAAATTGGGTGCTTGAAAGTGTTAGTTCTAATTGTTCGACAAGATTTCTGAAGAAACTTAATTTGTGGAATTTGAATTTCGTATTTGTATTAATTTCAGTGTTGTGAGTACAATTTTTAATATTTGATCCTTTGATTCTTTCTCTGAACAAAATAAACTTTAATCCTTAGGTTTGTTGATTTTTTTGGACAATCGGCCTTTGGGCTTGATGATCTTCTTGGGTGGTCAGCTTGTAGGCTTATTGATCTTCTTGGGTGATCGACCTTTGGACTTGATGTTCTTCTTTGGTGATCGGCCTTTAGTCTTATTGATCTTCTTGGATGATCGACCTTTAGGCTTGTTAATCAACCTTTGGAGTTTCTAACTTCAAGAGCTTCAAAGAAAGTCTTATGATCTTCTTAATGTCCTTTAAGCTTTTGTCTTTAAATCTTCAGGAGAATTATACTCTTTAGAGCTTTAGTCTTTTGATTTTCAAAGCTTCAAGACTTTTGCATTCTTCAAACTTGTGTTTTTCAGATCTTTTGAACTGATGGGGTTGTGTTCTTCAGATATTTAGAACTTCAATCTTTGGATTTTCGAATCTTTGGACCTTCAGTCTTCAGAGTTTGATTAGAACTTTCAAGGTCTTGGAATCTTGAGGATTCAGGATTCTTCAGAGCTTCAGAGCATTAGCCCTCCATTGTCAATACTTCCAATCCCCCCAAATGAAGAGATAAAGTCTCTATTTATAGAGTTTCTATGGGCCTTCATGGGCTTGGGCCCAAAAATTGAGATTGGGCTTTGGCCCAATATCTTCTTTGGCAAAAAAAAATCATAATGAACTTAAATTGGGTTGGGCTTTTGACCCGATCGAATTACTTGGCCCAATCCGATTTATAAATTCCACAATACATTTGGACTTTGTTATGATGACGTGGCAAAATTTGATTGACTGAAATTTCTCATTCAACACTAATTACTTGGCTACTTTATGTTAAAATTATTTGCATGAAATTCTTGTTTTAATTACTTGTTAGCAAAAGTTTATTAATTTGCTTAATTGGCTCACATTAGTAAAAAATTTTAATTAGTTTTAAGAAACCCTATTCACCCCTCTAAGATTGCCATATCGATCCTACACAATTAAGTGTTCAAGTTGTATGGTGAAAATATGTTACATTTTCCAAAAAGAAAAAACAAAAACTTCGTTCAATTTTAAAGTTTCTTTAGTGTTCATGATTGAGTGTTAAGTAGTTGTGAAAAGTTTTCATTTGTTTGGAATATGTTTGGTATTTAAGAACAGAAAAAAAAGACATGTTACGTTAGGGAGTGTTCAAAAATTGAATTCAAAATTTGTGTGGAGTATATGTTTACTTTGTATGAATTTTTTTTAATGTAAGAATGGAAAAAAAAGATTAAACATTTTTTGTGTTAAAAATCTTAGGAAAATATGTATATAGTTGGAAACTTTAAAAAATAGCAAAAAAAAAAAAAAAAAAAAAAAATCAATTTTGTTTAAAAAAACTGCACCAAATATCACAACTCAGGATTGGGTGATAAAAAATTGTTGTCCAAATCACTGTATGTTTATTTTGTATGAATTTGTTATGTTTTAACAATGAGAAAAAATGAGGCATATTTTAGTGTTCAAATTTTTATTTCAATCGGTGTACAATTTGAAATTAAAAAGAAAAAAAAAACTGCACTAATACCCAACTCAAGTCAACTTTACATCTCAAACAAGACTTTATGATTCAACTCAAAGCACCACCACAAACCTAGACATTCCGACTCAACTCAACCTTGCACCTTAAACATAGATAATTTAACTCTACAAATAACTTCACTCCCCACATAATTATTACTAACTCAACTCAACATAATCAATTTTAGAACTGCAATCTCAAAATACAACCTTAAATATTAGTTTAAGAAATAAATTTAAGCAAAAAGAATTATTAGAACAAAAGATAAACTTAAAAGTTTAGATTTTTAAAAATGATTTAAAATAAGCATATTTCTTATCTATAACATCTACCAATATGATAAATGAACAGAAAGATAAATTATTTTTTCGTAGAATTAACAAAAATAAGAGGTAAACTTAAAATTTAGGTTTTTGAAAGGAAGTTACAAATATAGTAATTAAATTTAAAATATCTATAGATACGTTATAATGAAAAAAAATTATAAATACAACAAAATTTAGATTTTGTTTTCAAAATCTATTATCGATAGATTTTGCTATATTTAGAATTAAAAAAATGTTGTAACACATCATTATTATATTTAATTAAACCAATAATATCCCACCATGATTCTAATGGACGTATATGTGCCGCCAACATTTTATTTGTATTTATGAATTAAGAAATTAAAAAATTACAATTACAAGAAACAAATGCGAATCAAATATTCTTTGAAAAAGGAAAATCAAATATTTATCTCAAAATTGGGGGAAAATGAATATTGATTTAGGCAAAACCAAGGGTTGGGATCTTGAAAGAAAAGGAGAGCGATAATCTCTGCAAAGCCAGAGCCGATCTTCGTTCCCCAAAAACGCCTTCAAAGAGCAGATCTTTGTTTCTCGATCTGCAATAACAGATGCTAACTTTCAATTTTTCTCTATCCCTTTTTCCCTCTTCATTCTCCTCATGATTCGCGTCGATCTCTGATCTGGGTCTTACCAATCTATTTCCTACAAGAGAGTATTAAGATTTGGAAGAGTAGAACTTTTTTTTTTTTTTTTTCCCTCTCCGTTTCTAATTGCAGTTTGCGGAATGGGGACTGTTGAAGAAGCAGCTTCCATTGCTTCCCATGATTCTGAAGTATCCATTTCAGGCAAGTCTTCCTCTCTGTTCTAATTTCTCTTTTTATTCGGCCCCGAAATATTGATAAAAGAAAAGTTGAAGGAGATTAGGGCCATCTGATTTGGAAGCTTGTTTTAATCATTACATTTACTATTTCATTGATGAATTTTGATGCTACACTCGTATTCGCAAGAAGGGAATTTTTATGAGAGACTTGAGGCTGGTGATTGGTTGAAGTGTGTTAATGAAGTGATTCATCTTGGGCAACAAGGGGATTTGATTGATTGGCTGGTTGGTTAATTGAAAACGAACGTGGAAACATGAATATTAGTTCTGGATCTATTGGAGTTCCAAAAGTGAATTGAATTTGGGTGTTGCTTCTTCAGTTTGATTTATGTCTAAGGATTTATCGTTTTAGTTGTTGCTTTCACTTGACTTTTTATGGAACTAATGTGAACTAAGTATTCTCTCGGATTCGACCTAACTTGGGGTTGTTCACATTGTATTTTATATTACCTGATGAAGTTGCTATAAATTTGCAGACCTACGTAGAAAGCAGAAACAAGAACTTGAAAATTTGACATTGGTGAATCAACCATTCAAAACATTGAAGTTTTTCATTTTGGGTGTTCTTCAATATAGTAAACGCTCGATAGCATACATTTTAGCAAAAGGTGGTTGGCTTTTGCTTTTAAACTTGATTATTGGGGCAGCTGGAATTCTGATTTTAACTATTGAAGGGCCACATGAGAAGGTATCTCTGCCTTTTAAATTCATGTTAGCTTCACATATTCACCCATTTGAGCAAAATGTATGTATATGTATGAACCTTTTATTCACTCATTTCAACAATGCATGTGTATTTTATGCATCTGCAAGTATTATTTCATCTAGGATAAACTGTGATAGTCTTTTCATGTTGACATTTTGAAGTGTCTTTTTGGTTTTCTATTTGTATATTTGATGATTTGATATTGCTCTATTGTATGGTAGCCTTCTGGATGTATATTCTATATTTTATCAACATTTATCTAGGTTTGTTGTTTCCAAGCCAATATATTTTGCATGGGCACTATCTATAATTTTATCCAAATGTGTTAAGTTCTCTAAGCAAATTAGTGCCCTCCTTATGACACCTTTTTATCATGGGTTTCTATAATTGATGATCTATGAAAAAAAGTTGTGTACTTAAATTCCTGCCTACTTGTATAGACTCTCGAGGGTTGCTTTATTTATACCCTTCAAAATTCTGCAAGCAGTTATTATACAGCATATATACAATGAATCAATCAAGTGTGATGAGATTGGAGTGTGTGCTATTTTGTGGGGTTTTGGAGAGAGAAACAAAATAATATTAGAGGGGGGCGAGGTTTATTGTGACAATGTCTGGTCTCTTGTTAGATTCTCTATTTCTCTTTCGGCCTCTGTTTCTAGGCTCTTTTGTAACTATTCGTATAGTCTTATTTTTCTTGACTAGTGCCCCTTCTTGTAGTCTAGCTTCTTTTTGTGGTCTTTCTGTTTGGTATGCCTTTGTGTTCTTTTATTTTTTCCTCAATGAAAGTCAAGTTTTTTCATTAATAAAGAAAAAAAAAGGTCAATCCAGTAGAAATGTCAAGGTACAGACGAGGTTGGAGAAGAGATATAGCTGTCCTAATAAAACTGTTTGATTAAAGTGTGGATATGTCTCTTCATAAATAACCTTGTTATGCTTTTTATATTCAGGAAGTGAATGTATTTATTTTCTTGAAATTATTGGCTTTTTCCTATTAATTTGTCCACTGCCTTCCAGTTTTCAGGCGATCATTTTATCAAATAAATCCTGTGTATTTTGCAGCATGTTGCTGAGATTGTGAAATACTTTGACTACGGGTTGTGGTGGGTGATCCTTGGAGTTGCATCATCAATTGGCCTTGGTAATTAATGTCGTCTGATTTAAGTGATGGTTGGCAGTGATAATTAGTGTCGTTTCTTTGGAAGAGGCAACATTTTTCTTTGATATTTAGATTGCAACTTGCTGTTATTATCAAGATTGTATTAAAGTGTTATTTCACTCTCCATCATTTACTTTCAGGGTCTGGTCTGCATACTTTCGTCCTCTATCTGGGGCCTCATATTGGTTTTTTCACAATAAAGGCAGTGCAGTGTGGTCGAGTGGACTTGAAGAGTGCCACGTATGACACAATACAATTGAAAAGAGGCCCATCATGGCTTGAGAAGGATTGTTCAGAATTTGGACCTCCAGTTTTTACATCACGTGTCCCACTCAGCAGCATATTGCCAATGGTTCAGGTGGAGGCGATTCTGTGGGGTATTGGGACTGCCCTGGGAGAGCTTCCTCCTTATTTTATCTCAAGGGCAGGTATTAGAAAATGAGTGCTTACTGGTATTCGTTAAAAGTTATAATACCGATACTTTTGATGAGATGACAACCAATTGAGCATTTTAATATTTCATCTTCTCTTATCCAATTTTTAGGTAGGTGGAACTTGTCTATGTAAAAACTGAAAGAGAGACCGTAAAAATGTTCCTGTTGAAATTTTCTGGAGATCCTATATAGTCAACTTTTTTGTTTTGTAGTTAATTATTTTTCTAGTTATTGTTTACATAGCTCTTGATAATGGGAGTGATATCATTGATTCCTCTTGAATAATATTAGATGGTATAGAAGCACGGTTATGAAATTCATAATTTATAAACATGTTGATTGCTTTAGTTGAATGTCTATCGCGGTCTTAAGTGGTTAAAACTTTTTTGTGATCTTTTTCTCAATGGGAGAGAAAATTCTTAACATATCATCTAATATACCATGCATTCAAACTTTATAAACATTATTGATTACTTTGGTTGAATGTTTCGTGTGATCTTAAATGGTTAAAACCTTTCTGTGATCTTTGCCCAAGGGAGATACAAAATTCCTTCTCACTACAGCCTTTTCATGATATTAACAATTGGAAAGCTCGCCCCTGGTTTACATTGTGCGGGTGATCCCTCTTCTCCTAGCCCCTAGGATGTTCTATTCCTTTTTGTGGCAGTAATACAATATTGACTCGTAGAAAAACAATCTTGATAATCAGTGATATGCTATCATAGGTAGAAACTATTGAGCAAGAAATTTGGCTTCATGGTCATAGAGTAGATAAGTTTTAGCTTATGATTAATTGGCTATGGTTAATGTTGCATTTCTTTCTGAAACCTTCCTTTTGTCAAGATGATGATACAGAATTATGAAAGAGCAGTATGTATTGGCAATCAGGAGCTTGCTGTAGTTTTTACTTTTGAACTTGCTGATTAGTGCTATGTTATAGACCAGCAGCAATATGTGTCTGAAATTGTCCAATCGCAAAATAACATGTTCTATATGTTTATTGCTTTTCTGCTGTACTTTTCTTAGCATTGCTGCTAGGCTTTTCATATCCGAGTTTTCACCTTTTGTGTTGAAATATATTTCTTCCGTTATGCAGCACGCCTCTCCGGTGGCAGATCAGAAGCGATGGAAGAACTAGATGCCTCTTCAAGGGAAAGTAGTGGATTCATTCCAACATATTTAAATAGAGGGAAGCGATGGTTCCTTTCACATGCTCAACATTTGAATTTCCTTACTATTCTACTGCTTGCTTCGGTTAGTTATGACTTTATTCTCTTCTATTACTGATTTGATTTTTCTTCGCCAGCTTTGCAATTAGGGGATGCAAGTATAACGTTATTGGCTTGCTAGTTTCATGAGAATTTTCTCCCTTCATCTTAAGTTATATTTAACACGGACCTTGTGGTCAAAGGAACACTTGTAAAGCAAATACATTTTGGTGGCAACCACCTCCCTAGGGTATTAAATATCTTATTGTAAGGGTCTAAGTTAGAGATATATGGGGATATTAGTGGACTATTAGTAGGATTATTAGAAGGGGCATATTAATAATTAGATTGTAAGTTTGTTAGGGCTTTAGTTATAAATAGAGGGAGTGGGTTGAGAGGAAAAAGTGTGAAGAATTTGGGATGAGCATAGGTTCTTGGGAGAGGATTTCTCAGCCCTCTAGAATATGCTGAGAGTGTTATCTTGTTATTATTTCTATAATATTTCAGTATATTTCCATATATTTTCATATTCAGTGTTCTTGAGTGTGTTTTTGTTATATGGTATCCTAACCTATTTCTTGAAGATACCTGCCAGCAAGCTTAGTAACAGTAATGAGAATACATTTTATTAATCTGTTATGTTCACTTATTTGACATTTATTGTGATTTTGCTGTTTTTGTTCTTTTTTTTTTTATTTTTTTATTTTTTTATTGTTATTGACATTAGCCTCCCAATTTTAGGAGAAAAGAAAGTATGATAATTTCTGATTTCATGTTTGTTAGTTCATAATGTGTTTTCCTGACGCATACGATACTTATCAGCGTAATTAATATCATTATTGCGATAGCTTCTGACTTTCACTGATTATCTTTCAGGTTCCAAATCCTCTGTTTGACTTAGCTGGCATTATGTGTGGGCAATTTGGAATTCCTTTCTGGGAATTCTTCTTCGCTACACTGGTTGGAAAAGCAATTATCAAAACTCACATTCAGGTTTGTGAAGGTTCTCTATATTTTGTTGTTTAAAATTACTCGACTTGGTTTGCAAGGAGCTAAATTATCACAAACCATGTGAAACAGACACCAACACCTGGTTCTGTGTATCTTTTGATATAACTTGGTGTTTATTATGTCCTCCCATGCAGACCATTTTTATCATCGCCGTTTGTAACAATCAACTTCTTGATTGGATCGAAAACGAACTAATATGGATACTCAGCTTTGTGCCTGGATTTTCATCTGTCTTGCCCGGGGTGATTGCCAAGCTCAATGCGGTCAAAGCTAAGTATCTGAAAGCACCATCTCATGTGATGACCGCTAATCCCAAGGTAACTCTCAGAAAAATTTATAAATTCGTTTGCCTGAGCTTGTCTGCTTAAATGATCCACTGTCACATTCAGGCCAAGAAGTGGGATTTTTCAGTTTCTTCCATCTGGAACACTATAGTATGGCTCATGATCATGAACTTCTCTATCAAGATTATGACTTCAACTGCCCAAAGGTACTTGAAGAAACAACAAGACAAGGAGCTGGCTGCGTTGACAAACAAAGTTCCTGCATTGGCATGCTCAAATTGACCCGATCCTAATGTCCTCTCTTTCGTCACTCGTATAATTTACTAAGATTTAGCATCAGTTCTATCGATTCGAGTATTGGAGAATATGTCTGGAGAGAAACATTGGTTTAGAAAGCTGTATAGAATAGGAAGGCATTTTGGAGAAACAGCAAAGATACAAGCTTAATATGATAATGTAGGCTCATAAACCCAGTTGTGATTGGGGGGGAGGGAACCATTATTTTGGGTAATTATATTAATTTACCCACTGTTAGTTAACCATTGGAAAGATACAGTATTATTCTTTCTTTATCCCAGACATATTTTGACTCATTACTTGAATTATGATGGTTAATCACTCATTCTAATCTCTCTCCCTCTCTCTCTCTCTCTCTTGATAACTTGTGCAAATTATTTGGCTGCTGTTGTGTTCTCAAATAGTAAAAGTCGAGAATTCTCCAAATATGAAATTTAGTGGCTATGAAGTGGGCATCTAATATTGATGTTTGATAGACAAACCATTAGTGTTCTGATGATTCATCTTATACGGGAAAATCCATTAACTTAAAAATATCCTTTTCCTTTAAAAAAATTCAATATTATTCTGTTTTTAGAGTAAAATATGTTGTAGAAGGTTGATGAGATGGGCTAAAATGAGCCTATTTTAGCTGGCATAGTGCTTGTAAATTTCGAAATCTAAAGTTGGATCCAAGTATTTAAATTTAATACCTTTGTTAAGAAAAAAAAATTGATGAAATGGAACAGTGACATAATCCAAGCAAGTGTTTCAGTTACTGCCATGTTGTTTCAAGTCATGGTTGAGTTAATTTTTCAACTATGTCCACCAAATTTCTATTCTGACCTTTATAGTAGAAGACTAAGTGTAACACCGCAACGTTTTGAAAAAATAGAAATATTTTTCAAGAGTAATCTTTTATGGGCAAAGTAATTTTCACCATAAACTTGTCTGAGTATCAATTAAAACCATTAAAAAAAAATCATTAACTTTCAATTTCGTCAATTATAACTTAAACTAAACAAGTTTTATAATTTTAACCATCTAATAAATTACTACTCTAAGTATGGTTGAATAAATCTCATAAACATTTATTAGCAATTTTTTTTTAGAGAATAACAATATTACAGCTAATCTTTTTTTATTGAAATTTATGAATTCTGATAATGTTATTCCATAGTTAATTTGTATTTTGGTCAAACTTATTTTTATTCAATTCTATTTATTAAAATCAATTTGTTTTTAAAGAATTTTACGATGTTTTTCGTTAAAATTTAGTAGGTGGAATTAACTTAAATTAAATTGACTTGAAGGTTAAAACTACAACATTATAATAAGTTTAGATCAAAATGGAAAAAATCAAAAGTTTAGACAAATTTAGAGTTAATATATATATATATTTTTTATAATAAAAGAAAAAGTAATTTATGGCATTAAGATTTGTATTTGGTTGGGAAGTGTGGAGTGGTAAGAGCAGCGTGATTAAAGGTTAATTCACGTGGGAAAGATCAAGAGGCGGTTTTGATATTTGTCTTATTATAAACAATTCTATTTTACTTTTTCAACATTTAATTATTAATCAACTTCTGATATGGCGTTACATAAAGATTTTGTTTCATTTAATTATTTGGCTTACGTGACACAATACATTTTTGTTTTCTATTATTTTAAAAATACACAAAAGTTAGCTATGGAAGCATGATGTTGCATTTTCATATTTTTATGATTAAGTTGATCCCACTAATCATGGCCCTCTCATGACCTAAACTTATCATGCTGTTACTGTACGTAAAATAATATAATTTATAATTTAAACAATCTCTTGAGACACCTAATCTTTAAATATCATTCTCTATAAAATAAGTATTTGGTTGGATTAGTTAAGGTCTCGTTTGATAATAATTTTGCTTTAATTAATTTACTCAAATGCAATAGTGAAACAAAAATTTTAGTTTGGTCAACATTTGATAGTTTTAGTTTGATTCGATTCTAAAAGTTACTTCTAAACTTTATCTTTTGTATAAAAAAAAAAAAAATCGTCTTTTCAAGGTTGTAATATTATTATGGATCTTTTATATACGTTTCAAAAGTATTTTGGAAGTAGAATTATTATTTATTTATTTTTTTTTTGAATTTGAGAAGACTTAATTTTTCTCTATCTTTTATTTGACTAAGATCATATATCTATTTAGGAAAGACGAAAAATCAAGATTAAGGAATTGCAAAAAAAAAAACATTCAAGAACTAAAAACTAAATATCAGGTCTTGGCTTTTGGTTTTTTCTTATTATTTTGCTTTAGTTTTCGTAGGTCATTTTTGTTTTTTTAATTAAAAATTGTTTATTTTACTTTGATGTCCAATCAAACCATAAAAAAGATTAGTGGCGACTCATTTTTATTTTCTCTTAAAATTAACCTTTTTCGAGGACGTCGGGCGCTCCGCGTTGTCTCGAGCATGTGGCGACAAGATGAAAGAAGATTTTTCTTAAATCCATTACATTCATTACAAAAAGAATAACCATGGGTTTGGTTTTCTAATTTTAGTAATTTCATTCCAAGTGCTCAAACATGAGTTTAGGTTCAAATGTCAAAACTTCCCTAATTCCAAACTCGTAGACCAACATGGCCTAAAAGTTTAGTAAGCTCCTCCATTGTAGAGTTCACCACATTCTTAGTAGTCATAAGGGACGACTTCTGAAGGTTTGTCCTAAGGCTTTCTCATGAAAAAGAAGGATTATATTCTTTGAACTTTATGTAATCCTCCTTTTTGAACCCTGAAAAATAGCCCGCAGTCATCTGCAAACAAAAGTTTTATTCATATATAACACCTAATAACACATTAATTCTATCAATGACCTCTTATAAATATAAATTAAATTAAATTAAATCTCACAACTTTTTAAGGAAGTTGCAAAAGTGATTTTTTATTAAAAAAAAGAAAAAGAAAAAGAAAAAAGGAAATAGCATCATCATGTGACGTTTGGTTGTACATATTTCAATTTTAATAATAATTATTATTTAGTGAAATTAAAGAGTATTGAATTTGTCCAATTACCCGAAGTGGAGAACTTTGTTGATTTCATAGTCAATAAGCACTAATAATCTTAGCAACAAAATTATTCAAATCCAAAGACATGATAATATCTTAAAAAAAAAAAAAAAAAGACAAACTTTCCCTCCAACTATATATATATATATACTTTACAAATGTCTCTCATGATGCCACATAATGCTAACTATTATTAGCACATCAACATTCTAAAATAGTGCCATCACACATCAAAACTATTTCAAATCATTCTTTTTTTTATTTTAAATGATCATCTCAGCATTCTTTGTTACTATTTCTAAAAGCAAGGTTGCTTTCTCTCTCTCTCTCTCATCAGACTTGTTTGGTTCAATTTGTTCCATAGAATATTATATATATATATATATATATATTGTTTTTGTCCTTTGGGTTACTTGTAATGATTATTGTGCTACAACTATTTCTACATCATGAGACAAAGTGTTAGAATAAACTTAATTAAAATGGCATTGCTAGGCTTCTAAACACATATGCTTTTGATCTAAGACATTGATGGTTTGTTCAATTTTTAGAGAAAAAGAAAATGAAATTTAATATTTCATTAATGGTGGCAATGATAAATATTTGATGAACTTCTTAAATTTCACAAAACTACACAAAACCTAAAGATATAATGGATTTGAATTTAAATTTTTATCTCAAAATATTTAAATCTAGTTTCTCAATTTTTTGTTTTAATATCTAAACTTTTTTTTTAAAAAAAAAAAACCATTTTAATTCTAATTGTTATTATGCTATATCATTCTAATTTCCTATGCAATATCCACTTCAACCATCTTATGTGGCATTATTCCACATAGCACACTAATAATGCTATATACCTTAAACAATTGACTGACATTAATAGGAAGAATCAAATCTATTAACTTTTTTAATATGGACCCAATTCATATTAAAAACTTAGTCTGAAATAGAATAAATTTAGTTTAGGTATAAACCTTTAGAATATATTTGTGGCACTTAAGTGGGAGAGGATACATGACAGAAGAGAAACTATATTTAAATAAGAGAGGCCCTATTGATATACATGTGTGTTGTAAGAAAGGCTATGTCAAATTGATATTTTCAACCTATATTAATGAGGTGAACATTTCTTATATATTGATAGCTCAATTATATAGGAACTCCATCTTTAAGCATGTTTGGCTTTAATAATCATATATATGTTGGATAACCTCTTGAAGATCCTTTTATGAAAAGGTGAGCGAGAACAAAACATGTTAAAAGGACTCGTGTCAGTATGGTTCGGTCTTCACTCTATTTTAGCCCATGTACTTATGTTGGATCTAGATTTCAAATCTTAGTTCAAATCCTGGGCTTGGAGTATCACATTAACCAAGTTACCTAACTACAATATTTATAAACTTAATTCTATATTAACATATCATTGTTGTCCTTTGTAGTTGGAATTTATTCTAATTTAACCTATGTACTTATACTTAGATTTAGCCTCCGTACTTTGAATAAATTGAGGAGAAAACAATATTGCAAGGGCTTGAAGACACAACTTTCCTGGATCATCTGCTTTAATGTCATGTTAAATTGTTGATTGACCCAAAAGCTTAAATTAATGGATGAGAAAAATTTAATTTGATATCGCTAACATATATCGACCTTGTGTCTTCTTTTAAACGAAAATTATAAATATTATTTTATTAAATTTGATAAAATTTAACTTTCTTTAAGAATAAAAATGAACTTCAAAGTTACAAGAAAAAATTAATTGTAATAGAAAGTTAAAAAGGCAGAAAAAGGGTAGAAGAAGAACACCCTGGAAAGTTTGTACGGCAAATGGGAACGACAATTTTGGCTGTCTTAATGTCTTATGTCTATGGAACTCGGTGGGACACATTTCAACCCAGCAATTACACAAATACCCCTACATTATAAACCATTATAAACCATAACAATATATAAAAAGTAAAAGTGAGCTAAGTTCGTAAATTCACAGGCAAGTTAGATGTTGAAATTTCTATATTTTAATTGTTGTTAAAAAACTAAATAAAAGAAAAGAAAATTGTTTAATACTAAGTTTCTACTCTCATAGGGTTTTAATTTTTTTTAAAGAAAAATGTAAAATTAAACAAAATACTCCTACACTTTTAGATAAATTTTAATTGTGGTTCTAAATTTTATAAAAGTTTCAACCTGTTCTAAAAAATTAAAATGGAAGAGTTTTCTGGTTATAATAAAATAGAAAGTAAATTAATAGCTAATATGTCAAAATAAAAAAATTAAAATGATAAGTAACGTGTAAAAATTAATAATCTAAATAATATTTGAGACAAAAAAAATTAAATGTTAATAACAATTTTCATCTTCTTTATAATTTGGTGTAATAATACCATTTATACCTTCTCATTTTTATACATAAATTGTCATGGCAAATGTCAAATATATATTTCTAAAGCAAATATAAAATTTCAAAATAAAAATAATAAACTTTTAGAATTTTGAAAAAAAATTAAAACGTAAAATAATATTTATTTGTTGAATAGGGGAAAAGTAAAAGAAAGGCGATGGTTGAAAAATGAAAGGGTTTTGATTATGTGGGGTGGGGGCCACAGAAAGAAATGGAGGGGTCAATTTCCATTGATTTTGGGACATTGGATTGATTTAAAATTTTGTATTGGTGTTAGAAAAAGAAATATATATAAAATTTGGTGGGTAGATATTTTAACTTTTTGTATGATAATATAAATGTTTATGAGGTGTCATGTAATGTAAATATAAAGTAATGTTGAAATTGATGTGTATAAGTATAGGAATTAGGAACAGGAATAATGAGAAACGGATTTTTGGTTTGACAAAAGATTCGGCGCTCTTTTTCTTTTATTATTATTATTATTATTATTATTTTTTTTTTTTTTTTATAACACAAAAACAAAAACAAAAACAAAGGCTGACCTTGTCTTTCATTTCGATTTTGCCACATCCTTTTGTCTTTTTTGTGGGCCCCACTCCTTAAAAAAACATTTCTAAGAGTGGGACCCACTTTTACCATTTTCTTTTTAAATTTAAATTATATATATATATATATATATATATTATATTGGGGAAGTTGGCTTAGTTGGTGCACTTTTGTTGTTGTATCCCAACATTTTGGATGGTCATTCCTTTAAGTAATCTCATCCCCACCGTCCGATCTCCTCCTTTATCTCTCTCATGATGGTGATAATGAATGTACTACTAATTAAACATTTAAATTAAACCTAATTCTTCTCCCTATCTTTCATCCTTTATTATTTTTAGTTAAATTATAAATTTTTATAATTTAGTTCTATCACTTGGAAAAAGTTTAAATTTAGCTACTACAATTTATAAGTTTAAATACTATTTTGATCTTTGTACTTTTGGCTTTAGTTTATTGTGATCTTTGTACTTAAATGTTCATTTTGACTCTTATACTTTCAACTTTGTTTCATTTTGGTCTCTATGCATTCAACTTTGGCTCATTTTGGTACTTGAACCTTCAAAAGTGGCTATTTTGATTTCTAAAAAATGAAACAAAAATGAAAATAAAATGACCAAATTAGTCACTTTTTAAATGTATAAGAACCAAATTGAACCAAAATTAAAAGTATAAGGACCAAACTAAACCATTTGTAAGTATGAGGACCAAAATGATGTTGGTTTTTTGGCCCTTAATCTCAAATTAATTAATTTTAATTATTAATTAATCAATATTTTGATGATAACAAACTTGAATTAATTTACCAACAATTTGAGTATTTTGAAGTGTCCATTGCATGGAGCTCGGAATAATGAATTTAACACATCTTGAATCACTCAAATCAAAGCTCAAACAAAAAAGATATTATCAAATCAAGCTTCATGGAAAAATCTCGAGCTGATGACGTGGTAGAATTTTTTCATCAAAGTGGATCAATTGAAAGATACCACTTGGAGCAATGGAGAAGTGCCACTTAGTGGGTTTTTTATTTTTGGATTGATGTTAAGAAAATGATTTTAAAAAGAAAATGAATTAAAAAAAGATAAATTTAATAATTATATATGTTTGTGTCTCATAGCTAGTTGCTTTTAAAAATATGAATTTAATATTATTTTATATTTGTGTCTAACGACTAGTTGAGTTTAAGTATCTATCATTCAATTTTCTTTTACAAATATCTAGTAGCCCAAATTGAACTTGGTTTTCACATACTTTCCTCTCTTTTTAAACATTTCATCTTCAAATTTCAACAACAAAATTTCACATCTTTTTACAAGTCCTCCACAATTCATAAGTCTCCATTGTTTCTCTCTCCAAATGATAACTTATAGAAATACAAGTTATTATAGTCACTATTTGAATTAATTAGAGTAACATTAGAGCTAAACGCATGATTTTGATAGTTGAATTATGTAAAATGTATCACCATGCGTTGGCGCTATTTACAAAAAAAAAACACCTGAAAAATTATGAGCTTTTCTGTTCTTAACGCAAGATTAAGAAGAAAAGAAGCACAAAGAACCCTAGTACTAGAGACGAAGCTACTGCGAGAACAAATGGAAACCCATGCGTCGAGACTATGCGTTGAGACCATGCATTGAGAAAAAGTAGATACGGACGCCTGGGCAAAAGCTGTCATGTCATTATGCAAAAGGATAACAGGTTATCAGATCATGGCAGAACCAATGGGCCGACAATGTGAAAAGACTACGCAGTGGGGCAGGGATTTTAATGCAAAGGTGTCAGGTCATCATGAGTTTCAACTTTTTAACACCTATAAATAGCCAAAGCTTCTCCAATCGAAAAAAAAAGAAGAGAAGAAAAGAGGAAATCGCATCTGGCGAACAAGCTGCCAAGGAGGCCGCCAGAAAAATTGAGTTTCTCCGTCGCATAGCTGAGATCGCGATGGAATTAGAAGTTGAGTTGGTGACTGATGCGGAAAAGCTACCCAAAGCTGAACACATCAAATAAAATGTGAAAAAAATAAAGGAGTTGAAGAAAGAAAAAGAGGTAGCAATAACCAAGGAGAAGCTACAGGAGAAAAAGAGGAAAACTGAGGTGACTAAGGCACCTGTAGTGGTTATAAGGGATGTGGATGCAGGCAGAGCAAGGAGAGCGTCTGCTAGTCCCATCAATAGAAACGAGAAGGGAAAAGAGAAATTGGTTGAGGAACCAAAAAGGAGGCGGCGAAGAGCCGAAAGAAACAATTCAGTGGGCTCTATACTGAAGTTGGATTTTTCCCTAAGCCAATTAAGCTGCCCGCCTTCATTATACAAGGAGTCGACACAATGGGTTGAAGGCAATTTTGTGAAAGCACCCAAGTCATCCAACCCACCGTCGTGGAGGCAATTTACGAAGGAACCATTCACCGCAAGACACACAAAGTCAAAGTTGAAGATGAGGTGATTTCCTTCGAGCCTCAGAAAATCAATGGGTTGTTTGATCATCCCGACATCGCAGCGGCATAAGGTAATAGACTAATGTCGACGCCTACAGAAGCCGAAATAAATGACGCCCTCACAACCATCGCCAAACCGGGGTCAGAGTAAAACACTTCCCCAAAGGGCATTCAGACATTGGTGCCAACTTGCTTGATCGCCAAGGCCAACTTGTGGCTTTACTTCATCAAGCGGTCGCTAATCCCCACAACGCATGATGCCTCAATTTCAAGGGACCATGCCATAGTAATTTACTGCACCATGCGGGAAATTCGGCTAGACGTGGGATGCATCATTGCCCCACAGATTCGGGGGTTGTTTTTCAAGTCAAGGGGTCAGCTATTCTTCCCCTTTCTTGTTACAAGACTGTGCGCCAACGCAGAATTCATGGAAGATGCACCAGTCAGAGCAGTAAATGGAGTCCTTTCAGCCCAAAGTCTCAGACGGATATTAAAGGACTCACTGCATCTGCTTGAGGCGGCCAACTCAAAGAAGAGGCTGACCAAGTCACAAGAACCATCATCTTTCCATCCTCCTCAACCCAAGAAGAGGAAACTTATCAAGAAGAATTTTGAGATTAAAGCGTCGAGTTCACAACCTAGTGAAGCCGAAGAAGCTAGTCAGCTCGACGCCAACACACAAGCCTTGACCATTTATACTCCTCCCATCAACCCAATCCCTGAGGAGCCCTCTTCACCACCAATTTCCCCTTCCCCTTCCCCTAAAATTCAAAAAGAGCCACTTCATGTACCTACCACCCAACGCGGCCTCCCATCGCCTCTCCGACTTCCTATCGCAGACTTAAATGAAGAGTCAAAGGAAGTGTCACCGCCTTCTTCGCCCCACCTGGAGTTAACCCTCTCCCCACCTCAATCATCTACCTTTCGAGAGGCTCCACCATCACCCGTTGAGCCAACCCTGACTCTGGATCCTGAGGAGTCAGCGCCCTTTCAATTTTCACCGCCTCGCCATAAACCTCAATCTTCCAATCTTCCAACTCCACCAACTACTGAACCTTCTGCTGCCCAACTTCTCAACCGCCGGCAGAAGCAACTACAAGCATGCATCATCAAGAAGAACCATATCACTTGTGGCACGCCTCTGCTCCGCTGCAGTTTGTTGATTTGAGTATGGATGATTTGCTGCGGTACTTGGATGATGCGATCCTTCACCCCATCATGGGAGACCTGGATGAAATTCGGCGCAAGGAGATGGAAAGTCTCTAGCGGCAAGAAGAGTTGGCTCAACAAGTTTTACAATTGGGTCAGCAAGTGACTCAGATGGCGAAGCAACAATTGGAGCTTCGGAGTTTTGTTCAACGCCAAGCTCAGCGTCAGGATGAACAATTCAGCACTATGATGAATTAAATTTATGAAGTGTTCGTCCAACGCATCCCAGCGCCAGTTATTCCTTCTTCCCTTCAGCAACCCCTTCAGTTCAACGATCCAAATCCTCCCCCTGCGGACAACAATGACAACGCCCCGATGAGAACTTAAATTTGAGGGTGTTCTTTGGGATTTTTCCTTCTTTTCTTACGTTTATTCCTTTGATTTTCTTGTAATTAGTACAACATATAGTACTTTTGCATCAATGCCATATTCAATTCATGAACCTTTTTATTCTCTTT
This sequence comes from Citrullus colocynthis, assembly GCA_031780015.1. Taxonomy (NCBI): domain Eukaryota; kingdom Viridiplantae; phylum Streptophyta; class Magnoliopsida; order Cucurbitales; family Cucurbitaceae; genus Citrullus; species Citrullus colocynthis. Next base: position 1,645,821 of record QLSR01000464.1, on the reverse strand, counting down.
AGTTTGTGCTTTCAATTATTTCTTGCTTTATTATTTTCTTTGCCTTGTTTTTGTTTTTGCGTCCAACCTCAATGATGATATTTATGCACTTCCCCTGTAGACGTATTGAAATAAGAGGATTACTCACAAGCCTTAGGATATTACACTTGGTAAATTACTTCCAAGAGTTAGTATGCATTGCAAGCTTTGTCTCAAACCTCTTTTACAAAATTTTTCTAAGGCAATCTCATAACTCGATTTCAGCAATGAGGACCTTGCTGCCTTCAAATTTGAGGGTAAGAAAGGTTTGAGCCATGCGTTCAAAATTCATAAAACACAAATTAAAAAATAAAAAATAAAAAATATATATAATAAAAAAAAATGGTATAAATATATTTCTGTGGACAAACAACTCCGCTGACAGCGCACAAAATTAGCCTGTTAAGAGTTGAGTTGAGAATGACACGTTACACCCCATAATCGAAGGTGAGAGTCTAAGATCAGCGAAAAATAAATAAACGGTACCACTGTCGACGCAACCAAAAAGGAACGCGATAAGTGTCGAGTTGTGAAAGGATATTTGCTCGATGTTGACTGCCTCCATGCACCCCATCGTTGGTATGTCAAAACGAAGGTAGATAGCCTGGATCAACGCAAGTCCACTTCAAAAAAAAAAATAAAAATAATAATAATAATAAAATAAAATAATAGAAACTTTATGAATGAATGAACTCCATGACACATTACTGAAATGAGGACATCAGATTGGCTGGAAATGAGTAAGGACATTTTTTAGGAATAAGCTTGCCGCATCTAAAAATGAGAAGTACTTTCAAAGCGTCAATTGAAAAAGAACTTAGTGTGGTTATCTGATTGTTGATATAGTCAAAGAATAGAAGGCATGTTGAGAGGGTGAGCTTTTACTTAGACTTGGGCTGTGGAATTTAATAAATCTTCAAATAAATGTTTGAGGATAAACATTAACTCAAATTTGGGGGTATGATAACTTGTAGAAACACAAGTTATTATAGTCACTATTTGAATTAATTAGAGTAACTTTAGAGCTAAATGCATGATTTTGGTAGTTGAATTATGTAAAATGTATGACCATGCCTTGGCACTATTTACAAAAGAAAATACCTGAAAAATTACGAGATTTTCTGTTCTTAACGTAGGATTAAGAAGAAAAGAAGCACAAATAACCCAAGTACTGGAGACGAAGCTGCTGTGAGAACAAATGGAAATCCATGCATCGAGACTATGCTTTGAGACCATGCATAGAGAAAAAGTAGATACGGACGCCTGGGTAAAGGCTGTCATGTCATTATGCAAAAGGATAACACGTTATCAGATCATGGCAGAACCAATGGGCCGACAATGTGAAAAGATTACGCAGCGGGGCAGGGAATTTAATGCAAAGGTGTTAGGTCATCATGAGTTTCAACTTTTTAACGCCTATAAATAGCCCAAAGCTTCTCCAATTGGAAAAGAAGAAAAGGAGAAAAGAGAGAGAGAAACGAGTTCAAGAGGCGAAAGCCCTGCACAAATCCTCCTTCACCATAGCCAGCCTCCATTTCGAGCTCTTCTGAGAGAAAGATTCTGAGAACTTTCAGAATCGTCTCCCAATGAGTGAGAACCATCTCAAGCCTCCATGAAGCAAGACGTTGCCAGTGGCGGCTTGACGTCTTCCATTTCTGTTTTATCTCCATTTCCCTCCTTTTTACTTATGTTTTGTTAATGACATTCGAGAGAATGGTTTATTTTCTTAATATGAGTTTGATTGACGATTATCTTCCATCTATTTCCATATTAAATATCTTACACCATGTTGTTTGAATGCTAAATGAGTTAGATGTTAGAGTTAGTTTTTCTTAAGCAATATGAAGTATGTTACATTCTGATTAATGCATATCATTAGCTTGCATAGCTTTGTTTGACAAACAAATGTAGTAAGCACGACTGTCTAGCTTGAGAGAGTAGATGGTTAATCTTTAGCATTTATCAAGACTAGATGAGGTGCAGAGATGTAGTTCATTCTTTTACCAATGCAAACTTACCATGTGTCTTAGAGATAAGATTAATGTGGCGTCGAAACATCGACAGATGGATTCACAAACTCAGTTTACAGGTACGTACTTATACTTAGATAGGCTTAAATAATAACTAGCTCATGCGTTAACTCTACTTTTATCGCATGGTTCCATTCATTCTCATCGCATGCTATCTGGCATTAAACAACATTTGACTAACCATCGCCGCGTCCACCTCATTGTTAGTTGTAGGAAATTTTATTTATTCTTTATGTATAGTTTTAGATACATACAACCAACTCATGCACATATTACATGTATAGTTCACCACATAGTCATGCATCTATTCCCAACGCCTAGTTATTACAAATCCATGCGTTCGACACTGGACTCACCAGGAAACCTATAAGAGCTTATACTTGGGCTTTTATAGAAAAACTTGCTTAATCACGATCATACTTGAGTAATTCTCGACGCATCTTTATACGGAAATTATCATATCTATTTTTGTGCAACAAGCTAAGAAACTCAATCTAAATCGAAAATAGATCCAACAACAAGTTTTTGGCGTCGTTGCCAGGGATTTGAATTAATAAATTAGGTTTTGAAATATTTTCTTGATCTATGCAGAAAATCTCAATTTTGGACAGTACAGAGAGTTTAGCCGAAGATGTACCTGACAGTTTATAAACAAAGAACATCCTGTGTTCATTTCTGACCTTGAGATTAGAGAACCTTTCGGAAAAGAAATAAGACATTTCAAAGGCGGCGACAACTTTACAGAGAGAAGAAAATGGAAAATCAAGCAAACAATGCCAATCAGCCTTTGAGAGCTAATAATGAGGCTAATGACAGACATGACGAAGCAATGAACCATGCATTAGCTCAAGCGCAGCTTCAAGCTCAGATGCAGATTGATCAACAAACTCATCCCGTTCTATAGGCACATGATCGGAACCGTCCGATCAGGGATTACACGTCACCAATCTTATATAATTTTTCACCTCGAATTATGCGACCCGTGTCTCATGGTTCAAGATTTGGAAATGAAGCCAGTCATAATTCAAATGCTATAGACAGCAGGTCAATTTGAGGGATCACCCGGTGAAGACCCTCATGCTCACCTAAAAAGCTTCATCGAAATCTGTAATACCTTCGTCATCCCAAACATAAGTCCAGGTGACATCCGGTTGACGTTGTTCCCATTCTCCCTCAGAGATGAGCCGAGACAGTGGGCATATTCTTTGGAACCAGGTGAGATCACTACTTGGAACCAAATGATAGAGAAGTTTATGAAAAAGTTCTTCCCACCAACGGAGAATGCTCGAAGAATAAGAGATATCTCCAACTTTCAACAAAAAGACAGAGAAACCCTGAGCGATGCTTGGGCAAGATTTAAGAGATTGGTGAGAAACTGTCCACATAATGGTTTCCCTGACTGTGTTCAAATGGAGATATTCTATGATGGCTTGACCGAGGCATCTCAGACCGCTGCAAATGTTGCCGCAGCGGGAGGACTACTTGATAAAACTTATACCGAGGCCAAGGACATTCTCAATAGAATATCAAGAAACCATGAGGATCGGGAGGACCGGGGATATAGTTGATCTGGCCGCAGGCAAAACAATGCGTTAGGAGCATCAGAGCATAATAGTGTTGCTGCATTATAAGCTCAAGTCACCACCATGACTAACCTGTTCAGACTATGGCCTTGAATCAGTCAAATACAGGAGGCGGCGACCAAGTTAACGCAGTGAATCAACTGAACGCCGCAGGATGCATTGGATGCGGGGAGCCGCATACGTATGAGGTATGTCCACAGAACCCTCAATCTGTATGCTTCATACAGAACAACCCGTATTACAATACCTACAACCCTGGCTAGAGGAATCTTCCGAATTTCTCATGGGGTGGTAACCACCAGCCTGAGCAGCAAGGTGCACCGACGCACGAAAAAGGTGGATCATCTGGATTCTTTCATGGACATCAGAGGCAAAATCCACATCAATCAACGCCTAGTCCATCATCATCCATGAAAGCTCTTCTGAAGGAATACATGCAGAAGAACGACGGCTTAATGCAAACCCAGGTGTCGTCCATTAGGAATTTAGAGCTTCAGATTGGCCAGATCGCTGGAGAGCTTAAGACGCAGCAGAAATGATCTCTTCCAAGCAACACCGAAGCCCCACACAGTACGGGCAGTTCAGGAAAAGAACAGTGTCAAGATGTGACAGTGCGAAGTGGAAAAGCTATGAATGGGCTTCCCCGCCTAAGGAATAAAACTCTAGCTAACGAGACTGAGAATCACTTAAACCAACCAGAGAACTCTCAACCAACAATTCATCTTTCCAATCCCACCATTGAATCTAACCATTCAACACAACAAAAACAAGCTGACATGCAAAGAAGTTTATCAGGGAAAGATGCATCAACAAGCATGTCAGTCGAACTGCAAACGCCTCCTTATCCACAGTGGTTAAGAAGGAAGAAAAATAATGAGAGGCAGTTCAAACGCTTCCTGGATATACTTAAACAGCTGCACATCAACATCCCGCTGGTGGAAGCATTGGAACAAATGCCCACTTATGCTAAATTCCTCAAGAACATACTGTCTAAAAAGAGAGGAATTGGTGAATATAAGACCATAGCTCTAACGCAAGAGTGCAGTGACATGGTCTGTGCACGCATCCCCACAAAGATGAAAGATCCAGGGAGCTTCACCATTCCTTGCTCCATCGGAGGGGTTCACATAAGAAAACGGTTGTGTGATCTAGGGGCTAGCATTATTTTCATGCCCCTGTTAGTATTCAACAAATTAGGGATTGCATCGCAGCCAACAACAGTTACCCTACAATTGGCGGATCGATCCGTTGTGCATCCTAAAGGAAGGATCGAGGATGTGTTGGTAAAGGTAGACAAGTTCATTCTCCTTGCAGACTTCATTATCCTGGATTATGAAGTAGACGAGAACGTCCCTATCATACTTGGACGCCCGTTTCTGTCGACAAGTCTTACACTCATCGACGTCCACAAGGGGGAGATCATTATGAGAGTTAATGATCAGGAAGTGATTTTCAACGTCTTTAAGGCGTTAGAGTATCCAGGAGAACAGGAGATCTGCCAAAACCTCGACGCAGAGGATGAGTTCCATAGAATGTTGCTTGAAGAAGAAAATGATGAAAATATCGCAAATTTGGACGCACAACAGCTTGAACAATGCTGTGTTGTGGTCCATTCTGCTTTTAAAACAGTTAGAATTATATAAAATATTCTTCAACTTTAGGTTAAGTTTTAATTATCTCTTTACTTTGAAAAGTTTTATTTTTATTCTTTAAAATTAGTTATTAAAAAAATAAAATATTCTTCGTGAGTCTTTTTTGTTACAATGTAATGAAAAATGGATGGACAATGTATAAAAATTGAAAAACATACCTGAAATCATTCCATGTAAAGTTTAATTATATAAATGATTTTAAATGTAATAAATGGAAACAATAATTTTAATATTTGTCAAAATCATCAATTGACCCAAAAGCTTAAACTAGTGGGTTAAGACAAATTTAATATTATATCATTCAATATTCTCTCTTACTCATGAACTTGAAATAGGAAGAAAACCCAACAAGTAGAAATCAACATTAATTGTGTAGGAGATAACAATGCAGAAGTTTGAGAACATAGGACTTCCTGAAGCAACTTGGTTTGATTTCATGTTAAATCGCTGATTAACCAAAACCTTAAGTTAGTGAGTGAAGACAAATTTAATATTATATAAGTCAACGATCTTATATAGTTATAAATAGTGTCATGTATATCTAATTTCTCCACATCACTCAACACGTCAATTTTAACAAAAATAATAATAATAATAATATTTGTTGAACAAAAAATTAAAAAATATTAGAACTAAAATATACACTTCAAAATTTAGAGACAAACTAAAACTTACCCAAACCTTTTAGTAATTTTGTATAATTGACCTTTTAAATTTGAATAATATTTTATCTTTTTCTCTATAAATTAGTGATGTTATGTATAAAGATATGGTCTTTTGGTTGTTTGGTGATGTGTACTCATTTATGACGATTGGTCCACCTAGCAAATAGCAATTCCACAAAAAATGGGGACCTCTCCTAATATTTGAATGGTAAGGCTACATTCCAATGCCCACAATTTGGGTCACACATTAATACTTGCCACAAAAAGTGTACATACTAATAATGATTTTTAGCTAAGGCTTTGAAAATATACAACAAATCTTTGATTTCCACATGGGTGTGGAAGCCTATCAATGAGCTACTCCCCCAAATAGGCTTTCATTGTCTAGTATTTTGCATTTTGCTAATTACATTTTTGCCCTAGTTATTTTTAGTTTTTTTCAAAGTAGAGTAATTTGAACCAAATACTTCTTGGTTGTTTTTTTTCAAAGTACAATAAAATAGAGTAATTTGAACCAAATACTTCTTGGTTGTTAATATATACTATATGTCAATTAAGTTATGCTCACTCTAACTGATATTTTAGTATCTAAATATTTTTTTTTAGTTAGAAAAAAATAATTTTTATATATAAAATTTACATTCACGAGTAATTTTAATAAAATATCTAACATAAACTTTTTTTATTTTTTTAAGGCGTGAAATTATATTTGTTTTTCTAACTAAATCAATCTTGGTCAAGTTCATTGAGTCCCTTCATTAGCATTGCCTATATATATATGATGGTTTGAAGTAAAAAGTCTCATCAATGTTTGTTTCCATTATAAAGCCGAGTAAGTTCTAGATGCCATAAAGTCTATCATAATGATCAAGGAACTAGATACCTTGATTGCATTGGTACGAAATTTAGGGTTGCTTTCATGTGGCTTTATCTACTATTCTTATCTAGTACAAACATATTATTATTATTATTATTTTCATGTAGATAAAAAATTAACAACAATGGATAAAATAATTGACAATACGAAATCAGTAGTGTGATATGTCTTAAACAGAATACTTATGATAAAAATTAATTAATTTGAGCTGATAAGATATAGTTAGCTTGTTAGTCATGTAGTAAATGATTGGCAAAAGAATTATAAGACAATTTAAAATTCTTTTTTTGTTTGTTTTAGAGTAAAGTTTCAATAATTGACCTTTGTGAGATTCTTTATTTCCTTTTTTTTTTTTT
>QLSR01000464.1:1596443-1638136 GCA_031780015.1 Citrullus colocynthis | reverse complement strand
AAAAAAAAAAACTAGACTAAATAGTTGTAATCAGTTTTGGTCTTTAATTCAATTTTTCATATTGACTTTGATAGAAAAGAACAAGCCACCTGTTCCAAAATCTAACACAAAAGTTAATACATGAGTCTTAATTAAGAAAATACAAGTCCTTATCTAATAAGAAAAATATATAGGAACCTAAAGAAAATCAGATTTATACCAAATTTGGAGACAAAAAGTAATAATATTTGGAAACATAAAAGAAAAGACGGAATTAACATGAATTTTTGGTTAAGATTAAATTACATTAAATTTAATATACATGTCAAACGGAGCATAACTCAATTGGCATACAAATATGTTAGTCCACAAAGTATTTAAATCTCCTTATACCCTCAATTTTACTAAAAAGAAGTTCAATATACATAGTGACTAAGAAAATGTTGGAAATTTTTAATCAATCTAAGCATACTTTAATTGGTTATAACATTAATTACGTAGTAATTGACATATACTTATTCTCTCGAGGGTAAGTGTTAAAATCTCTTTGCCCACTTATTGTATTTAAAAATAGACAAATATTTTTTAAAAATTAGAGGTTCGCATCTTCATCCACCGGAACTCCAAACAAAAAATAATAATAAATAAAAATAAAATTTACACCATTTTATTGGACTCCAGCTCTCTTATCTAATTGACATTATTTATTCAAATACAGCTCTCAATTAATCTCAATATAATACCAAAATTTGAGTTTAATTATGAAAATTTGAATCTCAAGTTTGGTTGATGCCAAAATTTAGACAGAAAAAAAAATGCACCTGACATTTACGTGAAAACAACAGTAAATTTGTAATTTAGAAAAGAGAGGATCGAATGGTAAAATCCCAGATTAAGTTCTCAAATATCTTATATGACGTTACAGTTAAGGATAAAAATATTCGTCGATATGTTGATATATCCATAAATCGAATGGTTCGATATAGACATTAAATATTCATGGATATCTCCAACTTATTTTATTAATGCTTATAAAAACCATCAAAATATCATCTATTTAGTCCAATATGAATAGTAATACTAATATATTATCCCTAGCTTAGTTTAGGAGTAAAAATAATTACTGATCTATATTAATTTTATAAAATTTGTGACTTACATAAATATCTGTCTATATTGATAATCTGTCTATATATCCATAAAATTGAAATGTCGAAATTGATATCGACATCCATACTTTAATCCTTGGTTACAATAACATATTTATATGGAAGAATGAGATGAAGTTTATTTTTTTCTTTTAGGATTGGACGAGATAGATTTTTGCTTATCTTACCCAAATTAGGATTTGATCTCATTGACACAATGGTTAGTTGGTCAAGAGTTCATATTTGGAGAATTGCACAAAATGACCCAAAAACCTAAAACTTTTCTATGGATGACCTCTTCCTAAAAATTTTATCATCAATGACCTTTTGGCCATATGAAATACCCATTTTACCCCAAAATTAAAAGAGAGAGGCGCGCACGTTTCCTTTTGCTTTAAGTTACCGCTCCAACGTTCGCGCTTTTCGCTTTCTCTCCTCAACCTTTCGCTTTCTCTCAACCTTTTGTCATCTTCGACTTCGTCTTCATCGTCGTATTCGTCTTCTTCTTCATCGCCGTCTTCGGCTTCATCTGAAAGGTATTTGACATTCCTTAAGTTTAGTTTAGGTGATAACGCAACGTAGGTTAAAGGATCGTTCAACGTAGGTTAAATGATCGCCCAGCCTAGGTTAACTAAGCAATCGTTTAGTACTCCTAGGCGATCACTTACAAATCATAAGTAATCGTTTAGTTTTTACTAGGCAACATATATTTTGTTAAACTGACTGCCGTATTGCATTTCCTTGTTGTAGGTTGATAATGGACGTCTCTGAGGATAAATATTTTCCTACTACGGTCTCCTGCATGGTGTACAAAATAAGTATCATGATCAAGAACAAGCTTACGACTGATCAGATGGACATGTTTTTGTCCATTGTTGGATGTGGACCTTGTCTTTAATGGGCAGCTCTTCCACCACTTCTTGCTACGAGAGGTGAGGGATGATAGCGCCAACTCAATCAGCTTCAACATAATAGGGAAGAAGGTTACCTTCACCCAAGAAAACTTCAATCTAATAACCAAGTTGTGGTCGATTGAAGAAACAATCGAGAGAGATACATGTGGTGAGAGACTACGGCATCTCATTTTAGACCAAAGAATCCAAATGATAAAAAGGAGAAACTTGTCAAGGATGTTGAGGCAGCTTTCAAGAAATTTCGGTTCATAAACGATCTGAATGCCATGAAAGTTGAGCTCACGTTGTATATTGAAACGGTTATGATAGGCAAAAACATGAAGACCCAAGTTGATACGAAGACACTTGGGCTTGTCGACGTCCTTGAAGTCTTCACCAATTACGACTGGTCGTCTGTCTTTTTCAATCGTCTACTGAATAGCATGAAGACTATCATGGGCGGGAAGAAAGAGGCACATGATATCAATAAGACAGACAACCCGAAGCACGTTACATATTACTTCGTCAAATGATTCGTGCTTGCATTCCAGGTACGTGCACTTTAATACAATTCAACTCATTATGTATTTTGTGATTGATAGACCTATGTATAATCCATATCTTACTCTTTGTTATAGGTTTGGGCTTACGAAATTATGTCCACGTCTAGCAAGTTCGTGACTACCAAAGTAAGCAAGAGTGCTATACCACAAATCTTGAGGTGGACCTGTTCTCAAGCACCATCAACAAGTTGTTGGAGAGGAATGTATTCCAACCAAAAAAGGTAACGGATCGTTTAGTATTTCTAAGCAATCGTTTAGATTTACCTTCACGATCGTTGAGAGACATTTACACAATCGTTTAGTATAATCTAAACGGTTGCATACTTCTTGGTAAGCGATCGTGTAAATCTATACGAGCGCCTTGTGTTTCTAAGTGCTCATTTATATTAAACTAAGTGATCGTTTAGAATAATTTACGCGATCACCTAGTCGTTTGTTGTTTTCAATATGTACTAACTTTTTGCTTACTTACAAACAATTACCGTAGCGAGATTTGTGCCTACGCAAGATGAGGGCAGGATAAGAGGGATTGAGTTGATGCCAGGTGTCAACCACGTGTCAAAAGATCAACCTTCGGTTGACACAGAGGCAGAGCATCCCAAATCCTCTCATGAAGAACAAGTCGAGCAGTCTGTCATGAAGCATCACGTTGAACCACCTCTGCCATGTGAAGAACAAGTCGAGCACCCTTCCATTGAGAGAGAAATACCCGCACCGAGTCTGAACGAGTGGTCAGAGGGGGGCGAAAAGGCCCACCGAATCTTTAGAGAGGCAATTCAAGTCTTCCACAACCTCCAGAAGTCACAAGCACTCAAGGTCATACAAGGTGCTGAGGGAGGAGCTATCTACTGTTCGCAAGGATTTGGTGAACTTGACCACCACGACCATTTGAACAAGCAGATAGAAGACATGAAGATATTTCTTCAGCGTCTATGTCAGCTTATAAATTTTGTCTTCTGCATATTCTATGTCAGGAGTTCTAGGTGATCGCATAGAAGTTCTAGGCAATCACTTATGAGTTCTAAGCGATCGCTTAGAACTGCTAAGCGATCATAGACACCCTAATCAATCGCTTAGAACTCCTAGGCGACGCTTTGAAGTTGTATGCAATCGCATAGGACTTCAAATCGATCGCTTAGTACTCTTAAGCGATTGCTTAGGGCTTCTACACGATCGATTAATATTTTTATTTGATCGCTTAGGACTTTTTTTCGATCTCTTAGGATTTATATGCAATCGCTTAGTACTTCTATGCCTTTATGTTGCTTATCTAACTTCTTTGTCTGATTTAAGGTAACAACGAAGAAGATACCAATCAGAGAAGTACCCTTGATGACGCCCCCGATGCTAATGGATCGGATACGAATAGGGAACAGGTGGTGGGAATGATCAGACCGAGGGTAATGGTGGTGAAGGGTTGTCTGATACAGATCCTCAAAAAGGGAACAAGGACGGCAGGGAGGAAATGACGATAGTGGTGAATAACCAAACCACTGAGCAAACTGCCACTACCACCCTTCAAGAAGAAACCGTCGCCGCTATTATTCAATAAGAAGCTACCGCCGCCACCCTTCAAGAAGTCCCCATCATCAAGATGCTCACCACTGAATCATTCAGCCTTAGGAGCATCGTCGACTTGAATTCGCCGACCGAATCATACAAAGAGGTTGAGGTATTTTAAATTTTCATATACATTGTCTGTTAATTGTCTGTAAATGATTACTAACTGAATTCCAATCAACTGCAGGAGAAAAAGGTGATCTCTAATCGTCAAAAGAGAAATAATCCGACGAGGTTTTCTCTAGAGAATGTGAAAAGGGCGAAGAAGGAGCTAACCCCCTCTCAACCCAAGCCAACCCCCCTCAACCCTAACCGACCCCTTCTCAACCGGAGCCAATCCTCTTTCAGCCCCAACCGACCTCCGCTTACCCTAAGCCAACCCCCTTTCATCCCAAACCGTACCCTCTAGCCCCAATCGACCCCATCTCAACCCGAGCCAATCCTGCCTCAACCTCAACCGATCCCCTGTTAACCCCAGCCAAAATCACCACCACCCTCGCGACCCAACAGGTGTTGTGGTGGAAAATCTTGTGGTCCCTCTCCCTGGCTTCCCCATTAGGTCAGTCCGAGTGTATGACCCCTTGTTTCCAGTACTGGATATGCTATGGTCTGCCTATAAGAAATGGAGAAGCCATCCAAAAACAAAGGATGAGGAGGGAACAGTCGCATACACCTTTCGGACCAAGGATTTCTTCAAAACACTCAAGAAGAACACATGGGTATTTAGGGACATACGTATTTTTTCAAAACATTCTACGCGATCGCTTAGGATTATCTAAACGATCGTTTATGTCTATCTAAACGATCGCTTAATTTAGTCTAAACAATCGCATAGATAATCCTCAACGATCACTTAGTACATGTCTAAATGATCACATAGATAACCCTCAACGATAGCTTAGTAAGCGATTGTTGAGGATTATTTACGCAATCGTTTATACTGAGCTATGCGATCATTTAGATAGGCATAAACGATCGCGTAGGATTATATAAACAGTCGCTTAGAACTCCTAAGCAATCGTTTAAAAAATCTTATGCGATCATTTAGAATCTTAAGCAATTGTTTAATACTTATAACTCATACATATTGATGACTAACTCTTTTTCTATTGTATTATACAGAATATGGACGTCCTACTGATGCACGTGCGTTGGAAGCTTCATTCCCAGCCCAACCTATGTGCACATCAATACACGATGGTGAACATAGGTTTTATGAGTATGTATGGTACACCTATCACTCAATTAGCTTTTGTATTTTATTTTATCTAACTCCAATTTTCCAGAGGATGCCCTCTCGAATGTAGAAGGAATTTAAATGAATGTCTAGCCGGATGATCTTGTCATGATAGACGGAACTGTGGAACCATGGACAAACAAGGTTTCACACATGGGTTATTGGGCAAGTCTTATGGAGTTTCTCAAGTATGCACATGGCGAGATTGAGGAGTACAGGCCTACATCGTCGCAAGTAGACTTCGTATTTGGGCTGATCAACATAAACGAGCATTGGCTCATGGCTGCAGTTAATCTACTTGCATGCACGGTGTACGTCTTTGACTCGATGCCAAACTATATTCGTGAGGACATCATGAATCCGAGACTTCAGTTGGTGGCCAAATCCATACCATCCATCTTAATAGCCAGCAGATTTGACAAAGGGCATCCAAGTTTCAAATATGGGTCGTGGGAAGTGAAAAGGTCGAAGATCACTCTTCAATACAACAAATCCCTCGACTATGGGATATTTTGTTGTAAATTTGTAGAATATCTTGTAACTAATGCTGATAGAGTTAGCTTACGATAGAACATATGCCTATGTTTAGGAAACAATATGTAGCAGAAACGTGGGTAAATAAATTTTTGTGGTAATTAATTGAATTTGTTATGTGCAATTTTGTATTATTTCTGAATGTAATTATCAAAATATTAAAATGTAATAAACTAGTCAGTTACAACAAACATATAGCAATTCATGGACTTAGCAATTATACTTAATCAATTGCACGAATCAATTACACTAAGCGATCGCTTAGACATGCACTGATCGATCGCTTACTATGTAATAAGCAATCGTTTAGGCTTTGACTATGTGATCGATCAAATAGTTTCATTATATTACATGTATCCCCAATGTCTCAATGGTAGGTGTTATTTGTGTCTGTCTGCATGTTTTTCTATTGTGTCCTCTCTGGCCACATCGTGTACACTTGTGAACTTGTCGTGTCTCCTCACTAATAGATGATATTCTAATGGTTTGACGTCGACCTACACTTGGCACCTTACCCGGCGGTAGAATTTCAAAGTCATCGAAATTTGGTCTTCGTCCCCACTTTTGTCGATATTCAACTGGGTATATCAGTTCGGTATAAGCGACAAGCACACTCTCTACTGTAAACCATTTTGCGCAAGCCTTTGGACGTTAATGTTTCACATGGCCACCGCAACTATTGCATGTGAGCATGGAATCTCCATGCAATTAAACTCTATACAAGTACATGTTCATGAATGGAGATCAGCCAACCCACCCAAATGTCCATTATCCACGTTGAGTACATACATATCCACTAGAGAAACACGATACATTCTTGACACCAACTCAGCTTCTTTAAGAATGGTCATTGCATAATCAGTTACAATGTTTATGCATGTCATTGCATGTGTACATCGGACATAGATCCAACCCTGTAACCAATCACGTATGTGCCTAAGTAACTTTGTAATTGGATAGGCTGTCACACTGGGATATTTATGAAGTTTGGTCCCGTAGATTTGAAACTCAAACATCCTGCGGGCTTTGGCGGCAAGATAAAAGTGTGGGATTATATCCTTATTCTTGAACTTGTCCATCAAGTTATTCCGAATATGGTATATACACAGTGCATGAAATGCCTCTAGGAATATACTGGAGATAGCCTTCCCAATGGAGATGATCTGATACAATCACTAAGTTAGGAATGTCTACAACCAAGGCCTTCAAATGAGTCATGAACCAAAGCCATGATACATCGTTCTCACCGTCTACAATACTAAATGCAATGGGATATATTTTGTTGCCATCAATGCACGTTGCTATCAATAACATACCTTTGTATATCTCGTGTAAATGGGTGTCGTCAACAACGATTATAGGACGGATGCAATTCAAGAATCTTCTAATACACGGACCAAATGTCATGTAGACGTACTTAAAATACCGTTGATCCTCTACTTCAACCTCAAACATCGTGCTTGGATTTACAACTTTCAGTGCCTCGCCATATGCATTAACAAGAGCATATGATCTTTCTAGCGACCCTCGTGCAAACACGAATGCATACTCTCTTGCGCGGTAAGCCCAACCATAGCTTTTATTTACACCATAATCTTGCATGACATCTTTAATTATATCCCTTGGATGGTATGTTCGACCAACTTGCTCATATTTGGACTTGATTAAGTGTCCAATAACCCAACTTTTAGCTTGTTGATGATTGCCCGTCCTCATTTCAAGTGCACATGTACGGACACTCAGATACTTCGTCACTTTGAAGGAATCACTTCCTTCCAATTTTTTTACACGAACCCTCCACTTGCATCCTTCAACCAAACATCGCATTGTTAGCAAACTCTTTGTAGACTTCTTTACACAGTAGCCAAAGTTTTTCATTATTGCAAAAATCAACAATTTAACTGACAAGTCATATTTTAAAAAGAAAATCTGGCCTTCCTTTATATCTTCATCGTTCAAACAATCACGAGGTATTGTGATGAAGTCGTCATATGATGGGCCCTCTGATGGTCCGGTTATGTTTACAGATGGTTGGTTTGGGATAGTGGGGGCACTTGAACGAAGGGCATTGCCACAGACGGGGTTGGAACATGAATGAACGGTGTCAGAACATGAGTGGAGGGTATTTGGATTGTTTGTGGTCTTGAACATTGTCCGTACACATTGTTAGTATAATATTGTGGACTATACCTAGATTGGATGCTCTGGCCAACCCATTCTTCATTTCTATTATCTTCCAGATTGCATGTCTCAATATTCTCGTCCATTGAAGTTGTGTGGGGAAGATCATAAGTTGGAATGTTTGAAAATGCTCCAACCGCTGGACTGCATTCTTGGTGCATATCATCTACTTCGTGCTTTCATGAGGTGTAACTGATACAAACAATGGTATCCGAGATGCATCACTTCCTTCTAAAAAAAAACTAAGGTCTTCATCTTCCACTATGTCAATTGGAGGAAACTGTAACAATACTTGATGGAATTGGAGGAAATTGTAACAATACTTAATGCGTATATCAAATAGATAGGGATCGATGTTTAGTCGTTGGTGCAGAATGCTCACTAATTCACTACAAGTTATATCATGTCTGATATTCAGACCTTTCATGTGACCTCCGACATAATTGCATCCGGACTAAGCCCATTCCCCACCAAATCGTACAAAGATGCGAAGTAGAGTCATTGATCTGCAAACAACAGAATTAAGGACTTTCAATTATTAATATATTGTTGGAAAAAAATTGAGCAATCGCCTAGTAAGAGGTATGTGATCGTCTAGTATCATGTAAGCAATCGCTTAGTATCATGTAACTGATCACTTAGTACCATGTAACTGATCACTTAGTACCATGTAAGCGATCGATCAGTTAGCTATAAACGATCACTTATATGAATTTAATCGACCGTTTACTTGTATGTAAGCGATTGTTTATATAAAACTAAACGATCTGGGAATAAAAACACTTACATTCTCTAAGTTTCTGGACGAAGATGAAAGCAACCGATGCTGGGACTGGATGAAGAAGAACCCGAAGTTCGTGGAACTCGCAGAGAACAATAGAAGAATGGGTTCAGAAGTTTGTGAAACTCGCAGAGAAAAATGGAACAATGGAATAATATGAGAAAGTGATCGTTCATTAGAATCCACATATTCAATTTTGTTGATGAAGAAGTCCATAGCGTTCAATGCAAAGCATTTCGGGAGAGAGTGGTTGTCCAATTGGTGTTGTAATTTTGGGGTAAAATGGGTATTTCACATGGCCAAAAGGTCCTTGATGATAAAATTTTTAGGAAGAGATCATCCATAGAAAAGTTTCTGGTTTTTAGGGCATTTTGCAATTTTCTCTCATATTTCTATCATGTTTAAATTTACCCAAAGCAAATCGAAAAAATTCAATTGCCATAAAACTATGGTAACTTTTAGGATTAAAACGTTAGGATCTTTTGGAGTAAAAAAAGAAACAATGTCGTTAAAAATTAAAATGCATAAGGTAAATGGACAAAAGTCTCTTGAATATTCTCAATCCCTATTCCCTAGTACCACCATCCGTACGGACTTTGGTGGGCCTTTACCACATTATCAAGTTCTATGTTTTTTAAAAAAAAAAAAAATCGAGTTTTCTGTTTTTCTTTTCCAAAAATAATGAAGTTTTATCACTTGGATAAATATCCAATATATTGATTGCTCAAATTGAATTATAATTTTATTTTAACAATATGATTAACTTGAATTAACGTGATGAAGAAAATGGTGCAATATAGAGTTGTATGAAAGAGTAATATTCAAGCAAGACATCAATTAGAAATAAATGGTGCGTTTGGTTAGTAATTTGAAAATAAAAATTAAAAAATATATATTAATGAAAAATATAGCAATTCTATTTCATGTTTTCATTATTTTCATATATATGTATATGTGCGTATTTGGTAACTTATTTAGAAATTGAATATGAAATTAAACCATTGTTTTATAATTTTTTTTTTATGTAATTTTGCATTTTAAAATTCTAATTTCAAAAATTTGAATGCAATGGAGAATCGCATGATTCAAAATAGTTTTAAAAAAAATAAGAAGAGATAATGATTGAATCTATTTGACTCAAATTAATCTAAAATTATAAAACATAAATTCAAATGGGATACCAAATAAGTACTATGATATCAAAGTTAGATGGGAAAGACAATGGAATCAAAACTCATATTGCTTTTCATTTGGAGACAGAGATGTCCCATCATTGATTATTTGAGTAGTTTATGACAATAGTCCCACCAAGCATGGAGCGAGTTCCCTTGTATGCAGGTTTCTTTTAATGTGCACTAGTTTATTCAATGCCCTTTCTTTGGGGTTAATTACCCAAAAAAAAATATATATATATATATATATTCTTTAAAAAATTAGGTAAAAGGGATCATTTCGAAAAAAAAAAGAAAAGAAAAGAGGGTAACCTTTTGTCTTTATTTGAATTCAGACTCAGTTAAACGAAAAAGCACGGTTAAACATGGTCAAACCGAACAGAATAAAAAGTTCCATTTGGTATTGGCATTCTGATATCGACCTTTGGTTTTGATGGACAGAATATTGCTTTTTTAAAAAATTATATATTTTTTTATGTCAATTTGAATTATTAATTAAAAAAACAAGTATTCAGTCCATTTTCTCGGTATCCAAAAAATGAACAAAAACTTTTTTTAAAAAAAATTAATTTTAATATGAATTATTAAAATTAAAATTAATTATTAAGTATTATGAAAATTTTATTAAAATTACAGTTATTAATGAAAAAAAAAATTTAAAAAATACAAACTTTATTCTGTCCATTTTCCTAGTAAGTTTAGGGAAAATGTAGTCTACTGGAAAAATGAACCAAATAAACTTTTTTATTTTATATTTTAATTTAGTTTTAGATTTTTATAATAATTAAGAATTAATTTCAACCAAATCACAAAGTTAATAAAAAATAAAAATAAATTTACGAGAAAACAGGAAGATAGTAGGAAGGAAAGGAACAAAGAGGAGAACTTAATAGGAAGGAAAAGTCACAGGAAGGAAAGCAATAGATGCTTTTTCTCTTTTTTCCCGTAAAGTTCTACACCAGAACTTTATGGGAAAAGTGATAAAGAACCCAATTTCTTCCCGATAGGTTGAAACTTATCAGGAAGAAAGCTCTCTGTCTTTTTCCCTCTGTCTTTTTCCCGTAAAGTTCTGCACCAGAACTTCTCTAAGGAACAATTTGTTTATGGTCCAACCATAAACTAAGCCCCTCTCGGGCCAGTAAGAGGGTGGGGCTCCTTGTTCAAGACTCAAAATTAGCACTTAAGGGAACTACTCATCTACTTACCTTATTTAGGAGGAGTGGATTTCATCTTGTGAAGTTATGTTTTCAACTCTCATTTAGTAAAATTCCCAAAATGGTAGGCTTATTGAGTCAACAACTCAGGCCACTTTCACCCATGCAAATCAAAAAACCTACCTCACAGACAGGAGTTCATAAGTCACTCAGGATTAGGATGGAGTCGCACATGATCATCCTATGAAATATTAATCTCATCAATTAACCGATTTACAAAGAGAGATTAAATATTTCGCGATCCAGTCTTATACAAACTTTTTGTATAAGATACCCCTACTCACATGTCTCCACGTGAGCAGTTTGAATCAAACCATTTGTAACTATTACAAAGTGGATCATATCCATAGTGTCACCGGAATAAGGCACCCAACCTTATCCATATACCGTAGATTTTTAGGTTATTTCTTGAACATGATCCACATGTATGTCAACTACATACATGTTCAAGACTTCATACAACAACCTTGGATTTTGTGGTTTATTAGATAATGTGACAACTTATTTTATTAATTGATGAATAGTTTATTTACAAAACTACAAGCTTTAGGGCAAAAACCCCAACACTAAGAACCCCTGGCTATAGCATGAATACTGGGACTTTATATGTAGACATAAAAATGGATCAAGTTCGAGTAAATGTCAAAACAGTCTATAGTATAGGGATAAGGTTGGGTACCTTATCCTGGGGACACTATGGATGTCGCCCACTTTAGAACGTCGTTTGGTGTTAAGACTGATTATTTCAAAATGATGACCTAGGTAACTCAATCTTAATCCTGAGTTAACTATAAACTTTTGTTTATTCGGGATTCCTTTGATCTACATGGGTGAGAGCGTCCTGAGTCGCCAACTCGATAAGCGTACCATTTTAGAGATAAGACTAGGTAGATAGCTAAAGACATAGTCTTGCAATATGGAATTCACTCCTACATGATTCTAAGAATAGTAGAGAGGTTAATTTCTTCTCTCCAAACCAACAACTCCATACTCTCTCAAGTCTTCATACTTGACTCAACTTCCTCACAAATTGGATCCAGCAATCCTTTCTAAGGCTGGAGAATAGCTAAGAAGACTCTAGCAGTGGTCTGCAAAGTGTTCGTGATAAAAAACAACTAAATGATTACTTCAATTTTGTGTTAAATCAATGTAAGTTTCTGAAACTCTGTTTTGTGGTTAATGAACAAGCATGTTTAATCCACGAAATTGATATAATTAGAGTGTTTTAGATCCAAATTGCTTCTGCTTGCATGATGCTTACTCTTTCATGACAAACGTGTATTCTAACCATAACTAAACTCCATGGGACTTTTTGGGGCCTCTAATGTAATAGGTTTAGATTGTAATATAATTCAAAACCCATGTTTGAATTGAGCATTTTGGGCCCAATTTGTAATATTAAACTCATTTTGTTTCAATAGTTTTTTACCAAACTTTCTTTCCCACCATTTTCACATTTCATGATCTCATTTCCGTTCCGCCCTCGATACCTCATGCTTTCCAATATTCCTTTGATTGTTAGTAATCCTAATTATATTCCAGTCTCCCAAACAGTCGTTATATGTCTATTAGTGATATATACAATGACAAAAACTAAATGAAAAATACTTGGGTGCATCTTGTTGGATTTGTCCTACATTGAAAAAGTTTAGAAAGTCATGGGCTCTAAGCACTATAAAAGGACCCTATGCCTTCGTTTTTCCATTGTCTCAGTTAAAAACACTTTAAGCTTAGCGTCTTTACTCTAATTAAATTCATTTTTTGTATTCTTTAGTTGAAAGTGGAAAAAATGTGAGTAGTCAAAAGCTTGAAAGAGTGTTATTGTAATCATGATCAGGAGAGAGAAATATTCTATATGATTGTAACAATTTTTCACATAGTGGATTTCTTTCTGGTAGGCCATGGTTTTTCTCCGAGTTTGGAGTTTTCCACGTAAATTCTTGTGTTTCCAGTTTTATTGTTTTCTCTTTAATTTATCTATTATTTTTCTGTTTATTACTGCATAGAAGTGAAAGGTTTTTTCCAACACATATGTGGTTACACCCATCTTTGTGTCATCCATCCAAGTGTCAATTCACAAGTTGTTAAGAGGCAAACTATTTTTAAAAGAAGAAAAAAAAAAATTCCTTTGCGGTGGAAGGAAAGGTTGCACCCAAATATTACTTGAAATAATTTACATAAACAAGTCTAAATAGCTAGACAAAAACATTCTTTACTATATTTACAAATATGAAAATGTGAATCATCACCTACCAAAGTTTCTTTTTTTTCCTTCTTTTTTTCTGAACTCATACCAAAAAAACATGATAGACAATTAATGATTGTTTCTTATCTAAGATGTTTCATTATTTAAGTAGCATATGGTTTCAAATATCAAACTCTAACTTTCTAGATGTGGATACACACAATAGTGACATAAGATAATGAAGTTATCATATTAAATTACTTCTACATTATTGTAAATTATGTACTAATAATATTTTAAATGAAAAGTTGTGGGTAAAAGGTATGTTTGGATGTGAGAAAAGATATTAAATTTCAGCAATAGTCTAGAGGGCAAAATGGTCATACTTTGGGCATTCTTTGAATAGATTCTCTAATGAAAATGGGTCCCACTCCCTACCAAAATGAAAAACAATGTGTCTTCCTTTTCCCCTTTCCCTTTCAACATCACCAAAGGATAGAGAAAGGAGCATCCATGTAACACAGAGATCTTCAACTTTGTTGCAATGTTGAGTACAACAATCTCTGCCTTTTTTTTCCTTTTTTCTTTTTGTTTTTCCTTCTTTATTTATTTACCCTGTTTGGTACTATAATAATTCATATTCTTTTCTTTTTTGTTATAATTCCTAATCTTAGAATATAATTAACATTGATATGTGACTATAGCCTAAGCGAGACTCACATGACTTAAGATTGGCTACCAAAGAATCTCACACGAAGTAAACGTCGAGGCGAATTTATAGTAGATTACATTACTTTATAAAAGTAGTATTTTTGCCTCTTATAAAATAATGGTTGTCAAAAGTCGTTAGCAGATATCTAGTGTCAATTAAAGTTTAGAAAATCGATATCGAGAGGATATTAATATTGATGGATACTCAAAAATTAACAAAAATTAAAAACCATTTAAACTAATACTACCCTTTATTAATCAATTACAATGTATATCACTATATTATATTTACATTATCGACATTTTTCTTATTTCATTAATTGTATTATATAAAAATATCAATTCAGACATTTTTCTTATTTCATTAACTTGTATTATATAGAAATATCAATTCATCTCGATAAAAGTTAACACTTGCCCAAATTAAAAGTTAACACTTGCCTAAATTTGTTCAACTTTATCTTACTTAGATTACAACTTTTAAAGGTTATATTACAAATTTAGTCCTTTTATCTTTTAAAAATTATATTATAAATTTAATCTTTTATGATTTGAAAAAAGAATTTAGTCTCTACAAATTTTATTTATAAATAATTGATGAGAATTCTATCAAATTATAAAAATTATTTATAAAATTTTATCAAAACATTAGAAACGACTTAAATTCTAATTTTCTCTAACAATAATCATTCTTCTTGCTCAAATTAGAAGTTGAAAGATAAAGATAAGATTACAACGACAGTGACAGTGATAGGTCAAGAGTAATTTTGGCATTTTTAATAAGAATAAAAAAGTAAAAATATATATATATTAAGAAGACACGTGCAAGAGTATCTTATTAGGTTATAATAGTGAAAAACATGTCAGAAGATGTATGTCCCATCTTGACCTTGGCTGTTGTGAGAATGGCCCCACTTCACTTCCTTCCATCACAATCCCAATTGGCCACGTCCACACACTCATCCCTTTAATCACCAAAGTTTTTGTTATAATACAAATTGTGTTTTATTCAAATCAAACATTTTACTTCTTTCTCCACACACAAAGAGATAAAAGAAATAAATTAATTAATTAAAAATTAAAAATGAAAAAGATAAAGTGGGTTGTGTTATATCAGTATATACATATCTAAACTCTGCCACAAGTGAGATATTGACAACAAAACAGGGCACTCCTTTACCGCAATCTTCTTCTGTGTGGACTACCATTTCTTTCTCACTTTTTTTTTTAACTGTTCCCTAAGCATCTTTTGCAAGTAATACATAAAAAGATGAATAAAATGTCCACATTTTTCTATAAACATCACCCAATATTAATATACATAGCCTTCCTGCTTTCCACCTCTCCTTTCACCCATCATCTCTCTCACAGATTTCACATTAAAAACTTCTTACTTTTGTGTAACTAGAAAGAATGGATCAGTGAAAACAAGGAGGAATTTAAAGGAGCCAATAGCTTTTTTTTTTTTTTTTTTTTTTAAAATCAAAAAAATTTGAGGGCTAACCATCATATGAGCCAAACATATACAACTACACCCTCTTTCCTTCACTGCACATTATATATGTTAAAGAGATACTGTTTCTAAGGGATCTTAAAGAGAGAAATAAACCTCAAAAAGGGAATGAAATCAAATATTTAAGGAAGAAAAATAACCTCCAGCATTACAATCCACCAAAGGGATGGAAAGGAAAGGATGTTTTGCTTTTCCTCTTTCCTTCATTCCATTATCATCATGGTAACCACTGCAAACTGCTGTGTGCTGTGTGCTGTGTTTGTTGCTTCAAAGATTCTTCTTCGGATTGTCTTTCCTCTCCCCATCCAGACCAACCATATTTTATCAGACCATTAATATCATCAATCAACCCAGACAGATAACTGAACAACCCACCCATTTGAGGCCATCTCAAATGGAGGACAATATTTCCCACTTCCTCTCACAGCTTTTCCCAAAATTGTGGGTTCAAGAGTCCGACAAGCATTCAGACTGCCGCTGCTTTAGCTATTTTGAACTTTCATTTCTTCTCAGGCTGCTACAAGATATGTGCCCCCACCGTTACTTCTCCCAGGGGCAAGAAACGCCATTCGTTAAGTCTACAGTCCCGATTCAAAATAATAGCTGGATGGGTTGGTTAAGAACAAGAGCCATAATCCTCTACCCACCCGCAGGTTGTTTTTGCTCTGTCGATTTCACTTGCACTGCAGCAGTATGCACGTAAGGAAAACCTGCAGGTACAAGTTGATGAGGATTACCGGACGACTGTGCAGCAGTAAACTGAGCAGGATGGAGAATGGCTTGTGTAGGTAAGCCACCACCTTTCATATTGTTAGCCGCGGCAGCAGCAGCAGCAACAGCTTTTGCAGGATCGGTAGTGCTGCTGCCTCCAAGTGTAACAGGGTGGCATAGGGATACCATTCCATTGGAGGATGTTCCACCTGAGCCCTGCGATTGTGATTGCTGCTCAGGACGTCGCCTTGGAAGATAATAACCACTTGAAGGTGAAACAGTTGCAGTGCTACTTGAATGGGAAACTTGCTGCATGTAAGGGAAGAGTAACTGTGCTTGCTGCAATGTTTGCTTCGCCAAATGTTGCTGTTGCTGTTGTTGTTGCTGCTGCTGCTGCGTCTGTTGGGATAATTTATTTCCAGAACTTGATGTTATTTGATTATTGCCAAGAATTGATGTAACATTCCTCCCACCAACAGGAGATGACTTCTGGGGGGGCATAGATGAAGGATTCTTTGTCTGCTGCAAAGATAAGGAAGATGATTGACCAACTTTGTGGCCCATAGAACCGGAGGTAGCAGTTCGCGGGCTTCCACCAGTACCCTTTGAGATTGAAGAATTAGTTGGTGAACCAATCATTCCAGGTGATGGAGACTGATTACTGCTTGCAGGTTGCTGCCCTTGCGATTGAGTTGTAGATTTTGAGCTAGCTGCAAAAGAAATCTGAGAGTGGTTTGGCTGTGGCCGGGGCTGTTGGGGAAGATTTTTGATAGATGATGTATTTGATGAAGACAGAGGGGGGGTTTGAACCTGAGAAGAGGTGGTTCTTACAGAATTTTTCCACTGAGGAGATTGAGCAGGACTATTGCTGTTACTTTGGACAAGATTTTGAGAAAAAGAAGACAATGCATTAGGAAACTTTGCTGCCATCGACACAGGAGGGTGCTCAGCATAAACACTGCCATTACTTGTTGTTGATGTTTTGGTCCTTGCTGCTGCAGCTGCAGCTGCATATTGCTGTTGCTTTTGAAGCATTATCTGTTGTTGCTGCTGCTGATTTCGCTGCAGTGGATGCTGAGAAGTACACATGTTTACAGTGCCCATCCCAGAGGGCATAACGGAACCTGAAGCTCTAGCAGTAGAACCAAGGTTTAGAGTTCTAGCAGAGCTGTCAACAACAGCGGCCCCAGCTGGTATTGTAGAAAGTGATGTCTCGGCTAAATCAGATCTAGAGAAAGCAATGGACTGACCAACAGTTGGCGGAGCTTTCACAGACATGTTTTTTCTATCATCCTCTCCAACAGATGAGTGTGTGGTTTTTCCTTCTTCGGCTACACGATAATTCTTTTTCTGCTGAGCAACCTGTGCGGCAGCGGCAGCGGCCATAATCTGATGATACCCTTGCCTGGTGATCTCAGGAAGACTTTGGAAAATAGGATGATTTGGTGATATGGATGAAAGGTCAAGTCCAGGAGCAGAGGGCGCCCCGTTGGGAGGAGCAAAAGACAAAGGAATAGTTTGAGATTGTTCCAGACTCTTTGAACCCTGTGACTGTTGTTGGGGCTGCTGTTTCTTGTCATTTGGTGCCCCACCTGCAGCCGCCATTGATGCAGGAGTCATCAAAGCAAAATTAGGAGTATGCACTGGCATCGGAAAATTCGGACCATAGACACTCAGATTAGCAAGATTCACTCGACTATCAGCAGTCGACGGGCTATCTTCACCACCAATCTCAGACTCAAGTTGCCTTGTTTGATGAGAACCATGGTTCTGCTGCTGCTGTGGCTGCTGTGATTGAGATGGCTGATTTCGGGATGCAGGAAAGCCTTGAAAGTTCCCACTGACATTGCTCCCATGTGGCCTCTGCTGCTGATTAGATACATTCTTCTGAGAAGATGAGGAACCATTCGCAGTATTAGCATTTTGAAGTCCCTGTTGATTAGGATGAGACTGAGGTGGCGGTTGCTGCTGAAGCTGCGAAGGATGAAGCATTTGTGAAGAATAAAACGACCCGTTGAAAAAAGGCATCGAATGAGCGTGGGTTCCTCTATATGCAGGCGGTGCCCCAACATGTGCTGGAATTGGGTATGTATATCCATTGTTCTGCAAAATGGCTAAATACTGTGGTTCATTGCCAGGCACACCCGAATAGTTGAAACTCATTGCTGGTGCAGCAATTGCTGCAGCAGCTGAGGTACTAACAGACGCAGGATTAGAAGCATTTGAAGCCACACTGCCGTTTGCATTCCCACTAGGAGGAGGAGACTTTACAGAAACAGGCCGAACAGAAGTAGCTACAGCTGCCTGTTGCTGACTCAGTGGCAGAAGGAAAGCAGGGCCATGCTGAAATTCAACAAAATCAGCCAAATTCAGCATAGAGCAGAAGTGGGAGAGAAGAAAGAAGCAAAATTAATTGGAGAGAGTTATACCAGGATATTACTAGGTGCTCCCGGGGGCAGAGCTTGCTGAAGCAAAATTTGCTTTCTCTGAGAGGCATCCACAGCATTAACAGCTTGAGAGCCCCTATCCTTTCCGGAATGACCCGAGAACATTCCAAGGCCCTGGCCCTTATCCTGCATTGCATTTATCCCACTTTTTGGAAGACTTCCTTGCAAATCTGCAGAGGGCACAATGCTGTGAGTACCATGCTTGGGCCCAAACAAGGAAGCAGAACCTGCTGCTGCTGGCCAAAACGGATTCATCCGCGCAATTTGCTGGTGATACAAAATATTCCGAGCAATGTAGAAATGTGTAGCACATCTCTTTGGCCGGGGTTGTGGAAAAAGCAAATTTGGCGGCTGTTGAAAGCCAAACAAGGATAGATTAGGAAGTGTATAAAAAGGGAACACAAAATAACAGTAGAAGGTAATGGAATAAAGATCAGAATCATGCAGAAATAATTACCTGCATAGCAGCAGTAGGCAAGGCGCTTCCATCAACAGACACAACTCCTGGTAGTGGTGCCACATATCTGCTAAAAAATGACAGTGTCATTCCAATGAGGTAGAACAAAAGAAAAACACCATAAGAATTGTAAGAGAATCCCACAATTACACACAACAGATTATGGCGACCGTACCCCATAGGAGGCAGCCCACTTGGCCAGCCAGGTAAAGACATGGGCAAAGGAAGAGAGCTCGCTTGTACTGAACAACATAAGTGAAAAAACAACATTGAATCAGGAACCCCTTTGGAGCAAAACCAGAAAGGGAAAGGGAGGAAAGGGGTGACAGGGCCTCGAAAAACGGGAACCTACCGGCAGATCCAGGCTTTTCCGAGCCAGGTTGCAGCGTCTGTTTCGGAGCATGCTGGTGGAGCTTGTTGGCACCTACATTTGCAGTGGCACCATCTCTATCAGTCGTCTTCTCTAAATCAAGCTGAAGGTCAATATTTCTATTATCTTTGCAAACAATGGGTTTCTTTGAATCAGCTTCTTCAGCTGGTATAACTTTGGACTCCACATTCACCACCTCTTTAGACCCAAGTCTGATTGCTCCTTTGTCTTCTTCCTTTATCAGAGGCTTCATTTCCTACATAAATGTAAGCCAAACATGATTATATAGAATTAATTCCAACATGGGCCATAGCTTTTAAGCAAGTGGGGAGGAGAAGGTAGGGGTGGCCCCGCTTACCGAGTCTGCATCTATGACCATAGGTTTAGCATCTACGGCCACAAAATCAATCTCACCATCTCTTTCTGGAGAAGCTCGTAATGGTGGAGGAGCCTGTACAACACAAGGACGAAAAGTCCAATTTCCATATTAAAAAATTTTTTTAAAGAAATTGACTGAGAATATTCCTTTTTTTATTTTAGAAGTAGAAGAAGAAAAAGAAGATTATCTTCACCATCAGATCTATCTTGTACTTATCATCCCGCTGGTTCTCAACATCGAAGGTTGATGAATTTCTGTACACATACCAAAAAAGGGGGAATGAAAATTAATTTAGCAAGTCTGGAAAGAAAATGACATTATTTTTTTTAATTGGCTGATGATGCTTACGATTTAGTCGCTGTCATATCCTCTCGCTTATCTTCCAATCTAGGGCCATTTGATTCCTTCAAGGGAGATTGGGGTTCTTCCTTGCTTGTACCCAAATCTTTACCTTCTGATTCTTCAGTCAATGGCTTAGAATTGGACATGGCACTGGCTGTTTCCACCTTCATAGATTCTGGATGGGACTCTGATGTTGGTGGTAAGGCCTGAGAATTACCAGATTCGTTTGAAACTCCACCATTTTCAACTGCAGATCCTGCAACTTTTTCCACATTTGATGAAGGGATCTCGGCGTTTGTGGGTTGATCGGCCTCCGGTTTGGCTGTTGACGAAATGGGACTATTCCGAAGGCTGAAAGTAGCGGCGTTCTCATCGTCATACTTCACAGGACGCGGTCTTTTCCTCTTGGGAGCTGTAAAATTTCACACGGATACATAAAAAACAAAAAATTGCGTCAGTTTCTAAAAAAACTTGAAAAACTGTTGTTACTGAAAAAGGAAAAAGAGAATAATCTGACGAGTGATTTCAGAGCTCTCACCCCAAAAATAAACATTAAAAAAAATTACTCACCGGTGGCTGATATCGGAGTGACAGAAGAACTGGAATTTTGAGGCAAAGTGGAAGGGGTAGGCAAAGCAGAAGAAGAGTTGGAAATCGGCGAAGAAACTCTGGATTTCGCATCAGTGGTTGATTTCGGATCGAACTTCATCGAATCAGTAGTAGAAGGTTCTTGTTTGGGAGGAGCTTGAGGTTGTCTCATCATACCGTACAATACTTCAGCAATCTCGATCTCGATCTCGTCTTGAGCCATGGATGATGGCTTTGAGGAGGATTTGAGCGGTCGGAGTTTAGGTCCGGTTTGCTTCTACAACAGCAGACGGCTCGTCAGATACCCCCTTTTTCCCCAAAAAAAAGAATCAGAAAAGATATAAACGGAAGTAGTAGTAGATGTAGAAGTAAGACCAAAGACCGACCAGCTTCTTCCTCACCGAAGCATTGGAAGAAGAAGGCGAGGCTGGGGGCTGAAGCGTCACCATTGGTGTAAGACTTGGCCTCACTGGCGATGTTGAAGCCTGCCGGTGAATGGCTTCAGTGACCGTTCCGCTGCCCGCCGCTGCTGGCCAACATTCATGAGACCGCTTAGTCGAGGCTGAAACAAACACAAAACCAGAAAAAAGAAAAATCGTCAGAATCGTTAGAATTCCTCTTTATGACCTAGGGCAGCGAAATCCAGCCAGTTGGTTTCCTGTACCTGACCGGGCTTTTCTCGGCACCGACACACCAATCATTTCATCGGCGGCTTTCCATGACGGTGCTGCTCTAAAACTCTTCGCCGGTGGATAACTCTTCCGATGGTTCAAAATCCCCGCCGGATTCGGCGGAAGCATTCTGACGGATGCTCCACCCCCACCAGCACCACCACCACCACCATCATCGTCTTCCTCATCCTCTTCGTCGTTTACACTCTCTTCAGAACTATCTTCCCCTCCATCTTCCCTATTGCTACCGCCATGAATCAATCTATCAGCTCTTCTCCTCTTGCTCCTGCTAAGCCGATCTCTATCACGGTCTCGATCTCTGTCTCTATCCCTATCTCGATCACGATCTTTCTTCCCGCTGCCTCGATCTCTCAATCTCACGGTATCCTGTAACTCCAGTGGTCCATCATCCTCTACAGAGAAACACGGAAAATGAGCACAAATCAAAATCGAAGAAAAAGAATGATGATTATAACTGTTATTAATCATCGGAAAGAGTTAGATCTGAGAAAATTGAGACCTGGAGAGTCACGAAGACTACCACTCCTGTATCTCCGTCTAGAGAGCCCGTTAGAGGCCGCCATGTTCGTCGTCGTCCTTCTAGCTTCTCTGTTCCTATCCATATCAGATACGATGCGATTCTTCTTCCCCTTCCACCGAATCAACTATACCCGAAGACTAATCTCATCCCTCACCCCAGAAAAACAAAAACAAGAAAAAAACCCTAATCGAAAAATCGCCGGGAAAAAAAAAACACCAAAAATTTCCAGATTCCCGGCTGAAAACCGGTAGAGAAATCAAAGAACTAAAGAAGAAAACAAGATATCTCCACTAAAGAAGGCTATGTATGTGCAGAAGAAGAAAAATCGTAGCTTTTTCGCTTATCTAATCCCTTCAATCTATATTATCTGGAGCTTGTTAGTTCTTCCTTTTCTCTCTCTATCTCTTCTCCTCTTTTTTTCCTCTCCCCCACCCCTTCAAACTCTGTCCTCTTTCTTGCTCTTGCTCTATTTCACTTAAAGCGAAACCCACACCAAGGCTCTCTGAACGGCTACGATTCAGCTTCCCCAAACGCCAAGGTATCCACACCGTCTATTCCCGACAAATCCTGCGGTCACCATTTGAGCATAAGCCAACATGGCTAAATCCTAGACGTTCAATTCAGTAGGGCAGCGATGGGACCCTTACTTTATCATGAAACAGCCACGTGTCACAGTCTTTTCTTCCCTTCCAAGCTTTCATATTTACTCGCTACCGCTTTCCTATTTTATTCCCCTTTTTTTCAGTATCCTAATTAATTATTTTTATATTTTACAAAAAGGAAAAACAATTTTGAATTTGCTTTTTTATGAATTTTTTTTAATTTAAAATTGTTTTCCCTCAGAACTCAGATACAGTGATGAGAGAGAGAGATGTAGGCCACGATCGTAGTTTTAGGGGTTCCTTGAATTTTTCTAAAAGATGTGATGATGACTGGCAATAGCCGGTAGCGAAGACGTTGGTAAAAGCAACACGACGATCGCAAGGAATCTAGGTGGCCGCAGAAAATATCGTTCCAACCGGTCAAGTTCATTATTCGGTTTCCACGTTTTCATTTTCTCTTTTTCCATTTTCTTTTTTAATTTAATTAAATTGTCGATATTTCGAGAAATTGATTAGTGGGGGCCACGTGAAAAGCACTTCCTGTTGGTGAAAAATCAACCGTCGCGATCTCTTTTATCACCCTAATCACCACTGTTTCCATCGTTGGATCATTGTCTGACGTAGCCACCTTGCCCCTTTTTCTAAACAATAAAATAAAATTAAACCCTAAACCAGTTTGATTCGACGCCGAGCTGGCACCGAACTAAACAGGCCCCTCCGTGTCGATCAGCGCGCCGTGTTTTCACCGTCCGATCGTCCTCATCCCACGGCCCTGCTTCCACTAAAGACCGGGAAGGAAACTCTGAGTCACGGTCGCGGAATTTCCGAGAACCCATGGGCCCCACTTGTATGCTTCCTCATTATATTAATATTTAATAATTTCCTTCCCCTCCCTCCCTCTTGGCCTATTGTCACGTTCACCTTATGTGGCAGCAAATGATGACGTGTCCTTGGTCCCACTTTTTTATTTCTTTTCCAATCTCGCGGTCATATTTCTGTATTTTATTTACTTCCTTCCACAGTAATAATTTAAATTTTTATTTTAATTGTTATTAAAAAAAAAAGTGAAAAGACTAACCAACCAAGTCTTCAAGAGGGGAGTTTGGGCAATTACTGTGGCTACGTGTCATTCTGTGATTGGGTACATTCTATCCTCTTACTGCATAAGCACCCACCTCGGATCTTCATCCATTTCCCGTGCTCACATGCGGGTAAATAACGAAATATCTAATACAATATCACAGCCACGATAACCACACACGCCTGTCACGCAAACCCACTCAACAGCCCCGTACGTTTATGCAACGTGGAAGGATGCGCGACGTCCAAAGCCTTGTGTAAGATTTTTATAGAGCAAGGGGGCGGTGGAGTTAGCATTACTCGATTAAAAAATTAATATTTTTGTGTAAGAAGAGAGTAGCCACGTAGGAAATAATATACCCCACCGGAAAGGGTACGATGGGCCTACCATTATCTTTTTTTATTTTTTCCATCCCCATTTTGTCGGTTAGCAAGGTTTTTTAAAAAGAAAATTAAAATTACGTTTTATGATGGTCGCATTTGTAATTTAAATTATAAAAGAAATGCCACGTGTAAACAGAATGTGAAAAATGATAGCACCTCCGTGGCAATCTTTATAACCGTATGCGTAACCCTAGCCGTCACCACCAAGCCCTAACCCTGCAGCAATTGGTATCCATAATTTTAGCTTTTCGAGTTAGAAATTAATAATAATAAATTACAAGTATGGTCCTTCAAATCTTCGTGTTTTGTTTTGTGTTTAATAAATGTTTGTATACGCAATTTTTTTCTTTTTTTAAGTAACTATTATATGATTATGATAATTGTTTAGGGTTATTCAAGGTAAGATTTAAAGTCTGCGAGCAAACCCAAATCTATAGAGTATCGAAAGGAAACGTAGAAACGCATATGCATTTCTCAAAAAAGAAATGTCAATACCTCCAAATTCAGGGCAACTAGCCTAACATGTGAATATGTACCAATTGAAAAATAACTAAGTTGTGCTCGGTATGGACATCCTACAACTTCAAGTGTCGGAAGCAATCTTGATACCATGCATATTACATGTAATCAAGGATGATTGTCAATGGAAAGATCTATAAATAGCCTCATTCGACGATTCCAAGGAAGAAGAGTAAGTAATCTCTCAATGATAGTTGAAATATACACTCCATGTACTGATTTAGGTAGCTCATAACAACTCGCAACCATACTAAAAAAAAAGTGGCTCAGAGGTCAAGCTCATGAGAGGCTCACAACATCCAACACATATGCGATGCGAGCGGTAACAATATTAAATGTTTGTCTTCGTATCAATATTTCCATTAATATTTCTACACTTTGATGATTCAACGTCAACTTATGATAAATCGACCTTTCTATTATAATATAAAAATACTAATAAAGAAGCAACATAATGTCAATATACTATAAATAATAAATCATTTAACTTTTAAAAAGTGTAATAGGCTATCTATTTACTGATTTAAATTTTATTTATGGATGGTTTGGTTTTATAATTTTTTATATATATATAAATATTCTTCACTCTGCTCTATAAAATTAAAGACTCAATATTTATGTCAAATAAAATATCGAACTATTGAATACAAAATTGAAAGTTGAAATACTTGTGTTTGATATAAAATAAAAAATTAGAAATTTATTACATAGTTTTCAAATTTTAGGAATCAATATTGAATACAAAATTAAAAGGTTTAGGTACTTAATATGCAATTTTAAATTTCGAGTTTAGACATGTAGTCTAACCAAAAGATAAGTAAAAAAAATTCTAAAAAGATAGTAATAAAAAAAAAAAAAAACTATGAAGAAAGAGAGAAAGACTCTGACAATTTATTATTTTATTTCTTCATGTTCTTTTTCCCCCTTTTAATATTTTATATAGTATTGTCCAATGCATTATACTAACAAATGACACGCTCCATTCAATTTTTAATTACCCTCCTAATACAAAATTAGGGAATATGCTTCTTTTTTTTCTTCTCATTTTACTCTTTTTTCTTTATTATTATTATTATCATCATTGTATCGTATTTGAAATCACTATGCATCAACTTAAAACACACACAGAAATAAGAAGATTTGTGATATATAATAAAATAAATGTATAAATTATTTCATTATTATAATTTAAATATATAACATAACTCTTTATTTATTTATTTATTTTAACGGTAGTAGAGAAGTCAAATCTCTAATTTTAAAACTGATAGAACATGTTCGATATAAGTTGAGCAATGCACATTTGACGATAAGTCTTTAAAATTACTATATGTCTCTATAATTAGTTGAATTAAGTACTAATTAACCATGATATTATATTTTATACGCGTGTGATTGTATATGTATTTGAAATAAACAAAATATAATGAATTATTTAATAAATAAACTTATTTGAAGATTCATATATTAAAATTTACGTGGAAATTCAAAAGCATTTTAAGAATGGAAAACAAAGAAAAAAGGTGATTATTAAAAGCATTTAATTGTTTTTCTCTATATGGTAAATATATCTGGACGATAAATTTTTTGTACCATAAAATAGTTATTAACTTCGTCTTTAATATTCTCGATAATGATCATTAAGTATGAAAAATGCAAATTACTTTTAGAATAACCAATATACAACCAAGTGAATTTTATTATGATTAAAGGAAAGAAAAAACATTACCATGTATTTTATTTATTTTTTAAAAAGACAAGGTGACTAGATGAGAAATAAAAAATATAACTAATTAACTAATAAGAAAAAGATGTTTAGCTCATTATTTTAAATAGATAATCCTCTTTTTTCTTTTTTTTATTTTTAGTACTCCTATACTAGTCCTGTCATTTAATATTATTACTATAAAATTGCAAAATTGGATCTTAAACATCTATCATATCACGTCATTGGGGAAAATAATAATAATAATGCGACCATTCAAACTATTATTAATATTAACTATCATCTATTTATATACCCAAAAAACAATAATAACCACCCAGAATATACCCTCTAAAGAAAACAAACTTAGTGAAAATTACTAAAATACGAAGATAAAATTGTCGGTTAAAATTTATTTGACATTTTCCACTTTTTTCTAAAAGAAGACAAATGCAAAATTAATTGTTTATTCATTATATTATTTGTAAAGTATTATTTATTCATTGTATTTGTTTCTTGCTATAATATTGATAGAATTTATTATTTTAGATCAAATTTTGTTCAACGATAATTAATATGTATATATTGTTTTAATTTCTATCTTCTATTATTATTTTCATTTACACATTCTATTGATATTAGTTACACTAATCCATTTCATATATTAAATAAAAATTGTAAAAAGAAAAATATAATTCTACTATGATCTTGACTAATCTGTGAGTTAACATATTACTATAAATATATGCTGCCTTAAATTAAATAATTATAAGAATTAGATTATATTTTCAAACATTTTAAAACTAAAATAGACAGGTTAAAAACTATAATTAGTGACTACAATAAATTCAGAGATGAACATTTAAAAGATAAAATAATAATTGCAGATAAACAAAAAAAAATAACTTTCTTTTTAAAAAAAAAGATAAAATGAAGGGTAAATGCAAAAATTACTCTTATAGTATGGTGTGGTAGTTGCAATTACACTCTTAAATTTTCAATTGTAAAGTTTAAATCTCTAAACATTTTTAATTTGTTAAAATTGGATCCTCAAATTTCAATAATTGTAAAAACTAGACCCAAAAATGATAAAAATTGAACCCTTAAATTTATACAAATGTTATAATTTATATAATTATGTAAGTTCGTAGATCTAATTTGACTCAATTTCAAAAATTGAAAGTTAAAAGGATATAATTGCAACTATCTCTATATTTTAGGGTGGCTTCAACAATTTGCCTGTAATAATTAAACTTTAAAAATATATATAGTTTTAAGAAATAATTTTGTTGATAACCTAACCTCTTCCCCCCCCCCCCACCCCTCTAAAGAAAAAATAAAATAGTTAAATGTTAATAGATTGGAAACAGCTCAGAATCAATATAATAATAATATAATTGTTATGCTATTACACAAGACTCCACATAGTTTCCCAAAATCATCGAGATAAAAACGATAAAATAAAAAGAGAAAAAAAAAGAAATTATATGTTATATTATATTAGTAAGTTTAAATGTCACATTATATTTTCAAAGTTTATTCTATTTTGGTTTAAAACTTTTTTAAATGTTTTTTATAACATTTAGGTGTTAAGAAAACTCATAGGAAATTAGTCACCTTTGACCTCTTAGTCATTTATTGAGACTATGTGTCACGTATGAAAATAACGTCATTTCAAATTGTGACACAAACGCCCTTGACTCGCTTAGCATCGCCAAGGAAGGTCAAGAGTGAAGGGCTAAGGCGTTGTCAAGCTGCTGCACGAGGATGCCATTGCATGTAGACAGGTTGCATGTGCCACCGAGCCACGCCTATGCCTCAAGTGTGCGCCTTCGACATAGGCGGACCCCTAGCTGAGTGTCTTAGCAGGCGCCCATGTGCGTTGGCACATGGCGGAGTGGCTGCACAACCAACCACAAGTGTGTAGCGTTCACGCACAGCTGCCAAGGTGAGCAGCATGGCGTGCCAGCACGCACAAGAGTGCCAGGCATGTGCAGGAGATGCATGCCCGACACGCACGTTTGGCGGAAGACCCTCGTGTGCGCCCTACAAGTGCCCGTTGTGCGGGAGTTCTGCGCAACCAAGGCGTGCGCCTGTTGACAGGCTCCTGCCCGTGCCCCACAAGTACCCGAGAGTCGTGCCCTTTGATAGATCTGCAGGAGCGCCCCTTGCAAGGCCCATGCGCATGCCGGCATCATCATGCGCATGTCAAGACCCAGACGCCTCGAGTAAGTCCCAGAAGTTTCTAGAAGCCTCGGGACATGTCCAGAAGGCCCAAGAGAGGCCAAGACGCATCTCGGATGCCCGACACTACGGGAAGGACCTAGAAGGCAGGAGGAAGGCCTCGACTGTTCGCCCAATACCCTGACAACACGAGAAGCCTCTAGAAGAACCTCAAATGGGCGAGGATGTGCGGGACGACTTCCGACTGTCCTAAAGAACCCGAGAAGGTGTCCGACAGTGCTGGAGAGTACAAGAAGCCACTGGAGCGTGCTAGATGTCTTGAGCATGCTTGTCCAGGGAGTGTTTGCCTATGGCCGCATGCCCAAACCACCCTCAACCACCTTGTATTTATGTTTTGCAAGTAGCTTAGGAAGTTGTTTTCATTTTCATGTTGTTTTCCTTTCGAGTGACATTTTGGCAGTTTTCATATGCAAGGCTGCCAGACTAGTTTTTGCTTAGAATGTACTATAGGGGACCCCCACTAGTTGAGTCCCCGACCAAGTATTGTTGTACTCTTTGCAAATAAGCTTTCTTGCAATTGTCAGTCCTCAATGCTTTCTTTAATGATGTTTACAAAGCTTTTCCTCTCTCTCGTTTTATAAAACCATTTTCTCTCAAAACGGGAGTAGAGGCTATATCATACCACGAGTTTACCCGCGACCCACGGTTTTGTACGGCTGACTTGCTCGCCGGGTTAGAGCAGTGCCGCACAATCGCCGTCCCGTATTCTAAAGTGAGCGATTGTGACAAGTGGTATCAGAGCCTAGTTGGCTCCTTAGCTGTCAAGTACCGCTATCATGTCGACTGTAAAGCAACTAAGCAAGTCGCAGTCTGAGCGACTTACTGAGATAGAAGAGCAGTGGCTATATCTAAGGGAAGTTCCCGACGATGTGAGATTCATCCAAGCCCGACTAGAAGGGTTAGATGAGAAGGTCAGAGAAATTGATACGTTAAACGCTCGAGTAGACGCGCTACCGATCACCGAGTTGACGCTAAGGGTCGACTCTTTGGAACACAAAACTACACGTCCTGGTAGTTTCGAACGTGGGGATAGCTCCACAAGCTCTATCGCACACATGGAAGAGCGTGTCGAAGAGCTCGATAGCTCCCACAAGGTCATGTTAAAGCTGTTTAATGACTTGACCGACGATTTCAGAGTAACAGTGGAAGCCATCAAGGCTGAGATGACCGAGATGAAGACTCAGGTCAACTTAGTGATGCGAGCCGTGGGGAACCAAACCCCGAATCAAACGCTGGCTATGCCCAACAAATTCAAGATTCCGGAACCCAAGGCCTTTAGTGGGAACCTCGTTGCTAAAGAATTGGAGAACTTCATCTTTGACATGGATCAGTATTTTAAAGCGAGTGGAACCGTGTCAGAGGAAGTCAAGGTCACGTTAGCCTCCATGCATCTCTCCGACTATGCAAAATTGTGGTGGAGATCCAAAGTTAATGATGTCGAAAATGGTCGATGCACCATCGATACGTGGGGAGATTTTAAGAAAGAGTTGAGGGCTCAGTTCTTCCCCGAAAACGTGGAGTTCATAGCAAGGAGGAAACTAAGGGAACTCAAACACACGGGAACCGTACGTGAGTACGTGAAACAGTTATCTACTGTTATGTTAGACATCAGAGATATGTCCGAGAAGGATAAGGTGTTCTGTTTTGTTGAGGGCTTAAAGCCATGGGCCAGGACTAAACTCTACGAGCAGAAAGTACAAGACCTGGCCTCCGCCCTAGCTGCTGCCGAGAGACTGTTAGATTACAGTGGTGATCAGACGCCACAAAAGAAGAACACGGCGCCCCCGAATACTGGGTACAAGACCACAAAATCCAACCCCCCGAAGAGCTTCAATTCGGAAAGGAAGTCGCAAGCCCCAAGAACAGGCCCCTCCCGGGGGCCCTACCCAGCCGGCCAGAACCAACCCAGACCCATCTCTTGCTTCTTATGCAAAGGCCCCCACCGAGTAGCCGAATGTCCACATCGGGGCGCCTTTACGGCCTTACAAGCCTCAGTTCAAGGTTGTAACGAACCCGAGACGGAAGCAGAGGCAGAAAGAGAAGAAGATGAGGAAACCCCTAGAATGGGAGCATTGAAGTTCTTGTCTGCAATTCAGAAGAAAACTGCCCGCCAGAAAGATACAGTAGAAAAGGGGCTGATGTTTGTTGACGCGAGCATCAACTCTAAACCTGCTAGAGGCACCATGGTAGACTCTGGTGCAACCCACAACTTCATTTCGGAACAGGAAGCCCGTCGCTTGGAGCTCAAAATTGAGAAAGACACGGGTAAGATGAAGGCCGTTAATTCGGAAGCCCTGCCCATCGTTGGGGTGTCCAAGAGGGTACCTTTACAGCTAGCTGGGTGGTCTGGGAATGTCGATCTGGTTGTGGTACGCATGGACGACT
The DNA here is from genome assembly GCA_031780015.1 of Citrullus colocynthis. Classification (NCBI taxonomy): domain Eukaryota; kingdom Viridiplantae; phylum Streptophyta; class Magnoliopsida; order Cucurbitales; family Cucurbitaceae; genus Citrullus; species Citrullus colocynthis. Next base: position 1,607,040 of record QLSR01000464.1, on the reverse strand, counting down.
TTGACGCGTGCTCGGAATGGAGTTCCTCTTGGAACACAAAGTCATCCCCATGCCCTTGGCCAAGTGTCTAATTGTCACCAGCGGTAACCCTACAGTAGTCTCGGCAGATATAAAGCAGCCTAGTGGAGTAAGAATGATTTCTGCCCTGCAACTGAAGAAAGGTCTCGGTCGAGAGGAACCCACCTTCATGGCTATCCCGGTGGTCGACGAGATCACCGGGACCGAGTTCGTCCCTCCAGAAATCCAAGAGATCCTGAACGAGTATGTTGATGTTATGCCACAGAGTTTACCAAAGTCTTTACCTCCACGGCGTGGGATTGATCACGAGATTGAACTTATCCCTGGAGCCAAACCTCCAGCGAAGAATGCATACAGAACGGCCCCTCCCAAACTAGCTGAGCTCAGGAAGCAGTTGGATGAATTGCTGACTGCGGGATTCATTCGCCCTGCAAAAGCACCATATGGGGCCCCAGTGCTGTTCCAGAAGAAGAAAGATGGAACTCTACGACTGTGTATCGACTATAGGGCCCTAAACAAAGTAACAGTTCGAAACAAGTACCCTTTACCGATCATCACGGATCTGTTTGACCAGTTGAACGGAGCCCGGTACTTCACGAAACTTGACCTCAGGTCAGGGTACTACCAAGTTCGCATCGCCCAGGGGGACGAACCGAAGACCACCTGTGTGACTAGATATGGGGCCTTCGAATTCCTCGTGATGCCCTTTGGACTCACCAACGCGCCAGCCACGTTTTGTACACTGATGAACCAAGTGTTCCACGAATATCTCGATCAGTTTGTAGTGGTCTACCTCGACGACATTGTTGTGTATAGCCCCACTTTAGAAGAGCACAAGGTTCACCTCAGATTAGTCTTTGATAAACTACGGCAGAATCAACTCTATGTGAAGAAAGAGAAGTGTGCTTTCGCCCAAAAGCGTATTAACTTCTTGGGCCATGTGATCGAACATGGGAAGATCAGGATGGACAGTGACAAGTTGAAAGCAATCCAGGAATGAGAGTTCCTGCCTCGGTGCCCGAGTTGCGCTCTTTCTTGGGTCTAGCAAACTACTACCGTCGTTTCGTCGAAGGATTTTCAAGAAGAGCTGCCCCCTTGACTGAGTTGTTGAAGAAAGACACCACCTGGCAGTGGTCAGCCGAATGTCAATCGGCCTTCGAAGAGCTTAAAGCGACTATGACGAGGGGCCCTGTCCTCGGTCTAGTTGACGTCGCTAAACCGTTTGAAGTAGAGACAGACGCTTCAGACTATGCCCTCGGAGGCGTCCTCCTCCAAGAAGGCCACCCCATAGCTTACGAAAGTCGGAAACTCAACAGTGCTGAGAGAAGATACACTGTCTCTGAGAAAGAAATGCTGGCCGTGGTCCGCTGCCTTAGAGTCTGGAGGCAATACTTGCTGGGATCATGTTTCGTAGTTAAGACAGACAATGCTGCGATCTGTCATTTCTTTAGCCAGCCAAAATTAACATCAAAGCAAGCGCGGTGGCAAGAGTTTCTGGCCGAATTTGACTTCAGGTTCGAACACAAGACGGGGAGAAGCAATCAAGCTGCCGATGCCCTTAGCCGAAAAGGCGAACATGCAGCCATGTGCGTGTTGGGCCATATTCAAGCAAGCAAAGTCAATGGATCGATGCTGGAAATCATCAAGGAATTTCTGTAGAAAGACCCTTCCGCTCAAGCCGTAGTATCCTTAGCCAAAGCTGGCAAGACCAGACAATTTTGGGTCGAGGGAGACCTGCTGTTGACAAAAGGGAACCGACTGTATGTTCCTAGAACAGGGGACCTGAGGAAGAAGTTGTTACACGAGTGTCATGACACCTTGTGGGCGGGCCATCCAGGATGGCAAAGAACCTATGCACTACTGAAGAAGGGCTACTTCTGGCCCAGTATGCGAGACGATGTCATACAGTACACCAAGACCTGCCTCATTTGCCAGCAAGACAAAGTTGAGAAAGCGAAAATCGCCGGACTCCTCGAACCCCTACCAGTACCATCTAGACCATGGGAGAGTGTGTCCATGGATTTCATCACCCACCTGCCTAAGGTGGGCGAGCACGAAGCCATTTTAGTCATAGTTGATCGATTTTCGAAGTATGCCACCTTCATAGCTACCCCAAAACTATGCTCTGCTGAAATGATAGCCCAATTGTTCTTCAAACACGTGGTGAAGCTATGGGGAATTCCAACCAGTATTGTCAGCGACAGAGATGGCATGTTCATAGGCACATTCTGGACCGAACTATTTTCCTTCTTAGGGACAAGCCTGAACATATCCTCGAGTTACCATCCCCAAACAGACGGCCAGACAGAAAGGTTTAACTGCCTGCTAGAAGAATATTTGCGTCACTTTGTCGACGCCCGACAAAAGAATTGGGTGCAGTTGTTAGATGTGGCCCAGTTCTACTTCAATTGCCAAACAAGCTCATCGACAGGGAAGAGTCCCTTTGAAGTTGTAAGCGGAAGACAACCCTTGTTGCCCCACATTATTGATCATCCGTATGCAGGAAAGAACCCCCAAGCCCGCAGCTTTACAAAGGAGTGGAAGCAGACCATTGAGATTGCTCGAGCCTACTTGGAAAAAGCCTCCAAACGCATGAAGAAGTGGGCGGACAAGAAGCGACGCCCCCTTGAATTTCGAGTAGGAGATCAGGTTCTGATCAAGCTGAGACCCTAACAGATTTGATTCCGAAGCCGAAAGGACCAACGCCTCGTCAGGAGATATGAAGGTCCAGTAGAAGTCCTGAAGAAGGTCGGGAACGCTTCGTATAGGGTGGTGTTGCCCCCATGGATGAAAATTCACCCAGTAATTCATGTAAGTAACCTCAAATCCTATCACCCCGACCCCAATGATGGTAGCCGCAATGTCACTGTTCAGCCAGATATCGACCTCAAGCACACATACGAGAAGGAAGTTGAAGAGATCCTCGCAGTCAGAGTCAGGAAAGTTGGAAGACCTGTTCGGAGAGTCCTCGAGTTCCTTGTCAAGTGGAAAGAAGAAACGAGTTGGGAACGCCTCGAAGATTTGGAAGCGTGGAAGCCGAAGATCGAAGAGTTCAAGCTCCGCCAGTCGACAGAGACGTCAACTGATTAAGTGGGGGAGAGTGTCTTGAGCATGCTTGTCCAGGGAGTGTTTGCCTATGGCCGCATGCCCAAACCACCCTCAACCACCTTGTATTTATGTTTTGCAAGTAACTTAGGAAGTTGTTTTCATTTTCATGTTGTTTTCCTTTCGAGTGACATTTCGGCAGTTTTCATATGCAAGGCTGCCAGACTAGTTTTTGCTTAGAATGTACTATAGGGGACCCCCACTAGTTGAGTCCCCGACCAAGTATTGTTGTACTCTTTGCAAACAAGCTTTCTTGCAATTGTCAGTCCTCAATGCTTTCTTTAATGATGTTTACAAAGCTTTTCCTCTCTCTCGTTTTATAAAACCATTTTCTCTCAAAACGCGAGTAGAGGCTACATCATACCACGAGTTTACCCGCGACCCACGGTTTTGTACGGCTGACTTGCTCGCCGGGTTAGAGCAGTGCCGCACAATCGCCGTCCCGTATTCTAAAGTGAGCGATTGTGACACTAGACGTGTCTGAACAGTTCTAGAACCTTCTATGACGGTCAAACATCCAATGTAAATAGGTAGAAGGCCCTCGATAGGTCTAGATAGTTCTAGCTTGGGTCTAAGTCGGTGGAGTCTAGACTTGTACATAGGATTGCCACCCTTGTACATTCAAGTAGAATCTAGATCCTTCTTTACCGACATAGTAAGTCGGTCATGGTAGCTTAAGTCGACAAGCCCCTTCTATAAATATGAGGAGGGGCCCTCATTTGTAATCATCAAGTCGAGAATCATCAATACAAGCGCATTCCTTAAGCTTGAGCGATTCTCACCTGTTGGTGAAGCTCCCTACTAAGCTCTCATTCACTCAAACTCTCAAGTCCTCCTTCCTAGCTCATTTCCTTTGCCAATCTCACCCGATTGTGCTAGGGAGGAAATATCCTTAGAACCTCAATAACCTTACTTGCCGTGACTTTTGACAGCAGGATCACACAAGTGTCACATGGTTGGTTAGGTTGAAACGCTAACCACGTGACATATGTCTCATTTTTACCACTAGGGCAACCCATGATGGTTTAAATGTTGGTTTTAGTGTGGTAAACTTTCAAAGAAAAAACGGAAAAAAAAAACCATTTTGACTATTATTATTATGTAACTTTTTTATTCCAAATCCTCTCTACTTAAATACTGTCTCATACTCATTGAGTTTGGAAATTATGTTCACATTAACATAGTAATACGCATATTCAAAGTTACATCATAAAATAAAAGTAATACCTAAAATATTTATTTTAAGAAATGGTTAAAAGACTAAATAGACTTCTCACGTCACTTTAATTGTCCTAAAGTACTTGTTAACACGCAAATTCTTACAACATGTTCTATCTTTACTCACATGCTTCATAATGTTAATTTTGAAGTTTTTATGATTGAGCTATTAAAAGAATGACTACCTATATTTTAATCATTTCTTAAGTTAAAATACCATTATAACAACAGTTAATTGATGTGTTGTTAGAAATTGCTATAGTAGGATAAACCCTTGCAAAATATGTAAACCCATGCGAAAAAGAAGAAGAAAAAAAAAAAAAAAAAAACTCAATAGCTATGTTTTCTTGCCATGGTTGTTGATTATTTATGTTTTATTTTATATTTTTTTTATTTTTAAAGAGAAATCATTGTCTATTGACATTTACCTATAAAAATTTGAAAACATATTTACATATTGTGTTTTCTTAAATGAAAATTATTGTTATTATTATTTAGCTAAATTTGGTTAAAAAAAAGATTTAAGGGACCAAAATTAAGACACTTTCTAAAAGCGTTGAGTTAATTATTATAGTATGTGCGAGTTTGTGTTTAGGTGTAAACTATTTTAGTTTGGGTTCATACTATTTTAATTTAGATTGTAATAATATGTGTTTCAGTGTAAGTTATTTTAATACGAGTTTAAGTTTTTTCTTCTAATTTTTATTATATAAATAATGGTATTTTAACCAAATTAGTATCAATTGTTTAACTAAATTTGAAAATAAATTAATTATAAAAGACTAAAAACTAAATTATATGGAAAATACATTAACTAAAATTGGACAAACAAAAATACATTAACTAAAATAGAATAAAATCTAGAAAAATTATTATAAATAGAAAAAATATCAAATTATTTACAAATGTAAAAAAATTTAACTGACCATGATAAACTTGTATTGCTTGAGTAGTAGAAGTCTATTTATAGTAGAAGTCTATTTAGTCTATCGCTATTAGAGAGTAAAATTTATCTATATTTGTAAATAGTTTGACTTATTTTGCTATATTCGAAAACAACTAACGAAATCTAAAGTAAAGGAACAAAAATATATTAAAATATTGTTTTCTTTATTAATGATATGTGTGTATATTGGATTAGGGATGGTGTGGTGACATGCAGGGGATTGTGTGGATGTAAATCTGCAACGTGCTTAAAAGGGTCCACCGGATCAAAATTTTGGTAATATTTCGTTGAAAATATTGACGGTTTCCCTTAATATTGTGGGGCTCAATTTTGTATTGTATAGTGAAATAAAATGATTTTCTTTTTTATATATATAATGAAAACAATAATAAATAATAATAATAAAGTAAAATAAAAGGCCCACGGAACTTCATTTAGTACATTTCTAAATCATATAGCTGTGTTTTCCCTCCTCATGCCCCATTTATATTAACAAATATAATATTTTTTAACCATAAATTTCTGGTCATTTAAAGTACGCAGTAAAATAAATTGAACCGAGTTTACTGTGGTCAATTTTATACTAAAAATATGTTAATATTTTGATGATTATGTATTTTTTTTGTTTTTTAATATGTATAGTAAGTGCGTGAATGAAAATTAACTTTGACCTCTAACCATCTTTTTATCAATTGATATTATATATAAATATAATTCTTGATTAAATAAATTTTCAATGTCCAACAAAGCATTAATTGTTTTGTTTCCACGTTAACCAATAACTTGGTATTATTTTTTTTTCTTTTCATTTATAATATATAATTGTTGTACTCATAATTTAATCGATATGAACTTAAGACTCGTTTACTATGCAATTTGAGATTTGGGTATAAATGTAACTGATTGTACTGTAAAGTAATTGAAATGTAACAACAGTAAAAGGATTACCTTTGATTGTGTTTATGAACATGTAGAAAAGATGGGTTCAAACGTAATGAGATTGCTTTTTATTTTATTTACTTACATTGGTAAATGTTAATAGAAAAGTGATGTTTTACCACAATACCCTAAAATAATATTTATATAAGATATTCTTTTATATATATATATATATATATATATATATATATATATAAAAGTCTTTTAATTATATAATGAATAATATGTTTTGTTTGTTTTTAAAAAATAACAACAATCTCAATCTGTAATCTTAAACCAGGACTAGAAATACCTAGTTAGTTTGGTTTCCATACAGCGAGATCAAGCCTGTGCGAGAACGAGAGTGAGAGAATAATTTATCGATGAAATCACATATTTGGAACTCGAATTCAAGTCTAGAAGCCCAAAATATAATAATCATCAGGCTCTGTAATCTTAAATCAGAGCGAGAAGTACATAATATGTCGGGTTTCAGCCACATAGCAAGGGTTGGAGAAAGATCAAGAGTGAGATTGTACCTGAGCGAGAGTGAGAGCAAACTTGAGCGAGATCAAGCATGACCAAGAATTAAAAGAATGAAAAAAAAAAAAAAGGATTAAGGAAAAGTGCTAGGATGAGAGAAAAATGCATATGAAGTTTGATATTTCTAAATTTTTTGGTTTTCAAAAGAAATAGTAGTGTGTTTTTGCTCAAGCCAATGTGTACAAACTAAGGGAAGGTAAGGGCAAAGTATATCAAAATCCAGTTGTGGCTTCTATATATAATTCATTAATTGTAATCAAATTGACACCTCAAGTCGGAGCAATTGAATTGCAGAAATGGGATAATGTTAAAATGTGGGCCCCACCAACACTTTACCTTTTACAGAGTAAAGAGCCACAAAAGTAATTAGGTAGACCCCCGTTCCATGAATTGGACTGCAGTCCTTTATATTCTACAAAAAGTAAAAAACTTATATTATCAACTTTGAAATATGAAGTTCAATTTCTCGTTTCATTTATTAAAAAAGAATTGTAGTTGAGATAACGCGTTTTAATACAAGAAAGTTGTGATTGTATTTAATTTTCTATCAATATATATTTAGATAAAATTTGATTTGAAATTAATAATGATATATTTTATTACGAAGTGAAGTGCATAGTGAAGAGCATAAAGTTAATTCTATGGTCACTCAAAATATGTATCTATATCGTGTTTTGTTTATTCATAATTAGCCAGAATGAAAAAAAAAGAAAAAAAAAACGTGGAATCGTAGTGAAATGTTTAATAATTGTGTAATTAAATTATTATAGAATAAATATGTTCTTGAAAGGGGAAGTACAATTGATCTTCTTTACTCATAGAATGAAAAAACAAATCAAATTTACCCTAAGATTCATAACAAAAGTAAAGATTAAAAAAAGAAAAACATGTATATATATATAAGGGCACAATCCTCAAACAATAAAAGTGTAACAAAAAATTGGTGAACTGACAAACCGATCTAATTCAAGTCAATTCATTAGGTTGGTTTATTTTTTGGTGTAAAATTAAACAAATTATTGGTTTGTTTCATTTTTTTAAAAGAAAGAACCTAAACGCTGAGATATATATACCATTAAATTTAGATGAACAATATATTCTCGTTACTTTATTTCGTTGGACGAACGATTGAATGTATTATTACTTTGACTTTTAGTATTTTAATAATTATGGTACATGTATGTTTATTATATATCAACAAGTTTCATTATTATTATCTAAAAGAAAAAATTAAAAATATTCAATTTTATTCGAAAAAGAAAGATGTGAATTTTGATTTGAAAAAATTGCCCGATTAAAAAAATGAAAATAAAAGTAAAAGTATGAAAGAAAATAGAAGAAGAAGGATGGCTAACTGGGCCACAAACCAACATAAAACCAATGAATCAAAATCTAAATTATTGATTTTATTGAACTGACTATCACCTCTTAAATTGTTTTTTAACCATATGTGAGGTAGGGGAATCAAACTTCTGACCTTAAAATGAAAAATACGAACATTCACATGCTATATTGGTTTTGACATAAATATATTTTTTCTTTTTTTTTTTCAACTTAATTTTAGACATTAATAATATTGAAATTTAGAAAATAATTCCACTGCAATGGTTTATTCCATTTTTCAATCTGATATTCGACGAAAAACAAAAGATTTATTCCATCGCTAACCAACAAATTTGGATGAATGATTTAGGAATTACAAGTTTAGAATATTTGGAATTATGAATATTTTTTAAAACCTAACTTTGCCATGATTAGTGAGTTCTTTTATTCAATATTAAAATATTCAGTTTAAAACTAGTGGTTGCACGCGACAAAGCCCCGTTCACGATCTCCATCAAAACCAAATAAATTTAATAAATATTTAAAAAATTAAATAAATCTTTGAGCGTGTGAGGTGCCACGTGGGAATGACCCACGTGCGACTGAAGGAGGGAAAACATAGGGTAGTTGGATGTTATCTACTGAAGACCTTTTTAATAAAGGTCCTCCGTTATTCATGATGCCACGTGCCGGTCAAGCAGTGGATGGTCTTTTCATTGCACCACTCCCCTTTTGTTGTTTTTCAACTTTGGAATTTCTCATTTTACTTTTAAGTCCTCACTTTTGAATACATTTTAATAATTATAATAAAATATTTTAGTGTTTTTTTTTTTAAATGGTTTTGAAAATATATGATTAGTCAGGTGATATTTATTTTGATTGGGAAAAATGTGAATTTTCTTTTGCTAAAGTACAAAAAGTAGATTTGAATTTACTTATAATGTTTTTAATTCATGAAGAAAATTTTCATTTTATACATGAGGAATTCAATAATTAAGTTTTGTTGTTCGAACGTTAAAAAGAAATTTACTTGCATTATATGTTTAAGTCATTGGTCATTTATATGTTTAAGGCATTGCTTATTTTTATTGTATTACATTAAATTTTGTTTTTAGGGGAAAGATCTAAAATCCTAGATAATAGATAATATCGTTTTTAGATAGAATAATTGTCATATTATTTTATTAATATAAATTATTACTTCTATTTGTAGTAGGAAAAAACTTTTGTTTTGAAAAATTATTATAAATAGAAAAAATATCAAACTATTTACAAATATTTTGACTAATTTGCTATATTTGGAAATAATCTTTTTAGTAAATACTAAAATTTTAACCACACACTTCTCGATCATTATCACATGCTTTATACCGGCTAAGGTTCCATTTTTATATTAGGAAAAAAACTAATACTCTTAAATTAATTATTTATAAAAAATCGAGTCAATTTGACTAATTAAACCAGGACTCAAGTTCCTGATTGAGGAATGAGATTTGCTTTATAAAGGCTTCCCCTAATTTAGATTACTTCAGAATTTGGATTGATTCTCTCCTATGTGATTTTGGAGTTGGAGTTGTTCTAATGGCCCTGTGGTTGGTGCTGTTTCGGGCTCTCCCACCCCTTTCCCGTTTGTGTACTTCGCCCGAAGGATGTTGGGAGGCCGTAAATTCATCTCTAAAGGTCTTTATATGAGCCTTCTAGAAATCGAAGCCATTCTAGAGGGGCTGAGAGTGCTTGTTGGGGCGTGGTCGGGTCCAATCACCTGTTGTTGGAGGTGAAGTTTGATGCTCTGGAGGTCATCAGTTTGGGACCATGACGGGTGTGCTATTTTGGGAGGCTGTAAATTCATCTCTAAAGGTCTTTATATGAGCCTTCTAGAAGTCGAAGCCATTCTAGAAGGGCTGAGAGTGCTTGTTGGGGCGTGGTCGGGTCCAATCACCTGTTGTTGGAGGTGAAGTTTGATGCTCTGGAGGTCATCAGTTTGGGACCATGACGGGTGTGCTATTTTGGGAGGCTGTAAATTCATCTCTAAAGGTCTTTATATGAGCCTTCTAGAAGTCGAAGCCATTCTAGAGGGGCTGAGAGTGCTTGTTGGGGCGTGGTCGGGTCCAATCACCTGTTGTTGGAGGTGAAGTTTGATGCTCTGGAGGTCATCAGTTTGGGACCATGACGGGTGTGCTATTTTGGGAGGCTGTAAAAATTCATCTCTAAAGGTCTTTATATGAGCCTTCTAGAAGTCGAAGCCATTCTAGAGGGGCTGAGAGTTCTTGTTGGGGCGTGGTCAGGTCCTATAGAAGGGTGGGTTGGTTATATACTCTTATGCGCGTTCCTTTTTCGAACCTTTTGGTATGTATTGCCCTCTAACTATAGATCAGATCCACCGGACGAGGTGAAGTCTGATGCTCCAGAAGTCATCAAGCTTCTCAATAGGGAGACGTTTTAATTGGTGTCCTTGTTGAGGATATATTGTCCTAAATGAGTTTTTTTTTTTTTTTTTTTTTTTTTTTTTTTTTTTTTTTTTTTTTT
>QLSR01000464.1:1546795-1595465 GCA_031780015.1 Citrullus colocynthis | reverse complement strand
TTTTTGTTTGGTTTTTTTTTTTTTTTTTTTTTTTTTTTTTTTTTTTTTTTTTTTTTTTTTTTTTTTTTTTGTACTTGTCCTTATAAGGAGAACAAAGTGGTCCATTAGATTGTTGTTGGGCATCTTCCTTCGGATGCTCTTTGATCTGGAAAGATGTTTTTCAAATAGTCTGCTCCTGATCCTTGATGATAAGATTGTTAGGGAATAATGAACCACAACACTATCATAGCAACAAACTATTACAAACATTCCTTAAAACAAAACATATTATTAAACACAAAAAGCTAAAAGTTTATAAACCAATTAGCTAGATACTTTTTAAGGTTTAAAGCCCCTTAAATACAATTTAAAAGTTACTATAAATTATAATTTCATTTCAAAATTTTATCTGTTCATGTTTATTTAATGTAAATTTAAAAAATTTAAAATTACAAACTTTTGCCTTATGATATGCAGCAATTTGCCCATTGGCTTTTTTATTTAAATTTTGCTCTAACACACTAACCTCTATCTTTATTCATTTTTAAGGTTGCACCTAAATTTTCATAAATTCTAATTTTATAATTAACATTAACATTAAATTTTAAAGCATATTTCTAAATTTGATTCTAAATTCAATACATATGACTTTAAAATACAAAAATACAAGTCATTACATAGTAAAAATATTATAATGAATGATAAGGATACTGTAAAAAAACATAAATTCTAAAATAAGTTGATGAAATAAGTTGATGTGTAAAAGAAACTTTAAGTATTGAGAGATCATTTAAACCAACATTATATGATTGAAACCAACACACAGATATATATATGTGTGTGTATATGTATCTAAATCCTAAACCTTTTATATGTCCATTGAAAACAAAGAAACTTCGACGAATTTTGGGAGTCCAAAGTCTATAGGCTATATATATAAAAAAAATATAAAGGCAGTCTAATTTAATGTTGGGTACATAAGAATTATTGCATTTTAACATGAGGAATAAAAAATTAAGGACAAAACTTTAGGCAGCCCCATAAGGGACAACCCTATGCCCTAATACAAAGAATTGGTAAATTTCATTGTCAACCCTATGTAAATCAGTTTTCTTTTGACCAGATAAATTATAAAACACAGTTTTAATTTTTTTGAAAAAATATAGTTTAAAATTTTTAAGACTCGTTGATTTAGTCTTTAATTTTTTTAGTTTTTAAATTTCATAATTGTTTCGTTTCAATTTTTTAGTAATGATATTCACATCTATTAAAGAAACACCTGAGCTATCCTAGCAAAATTTCTAAAATAAAAAACAAGTTTTGAGAATCTATGTGTGCTTTTTTTCTTCAAAATTTAGCTTATTTTTTAAATTATTGGATAACTAATGGAACACGAAAACTTATGAGTAAAAGTCGTGTTTTGAGACTTGATTTAAAAAAATAACTATGTGGTTTGAACTAGCGGTTGAGGTAGTGATGTTCTATAAGCTTTACTATAAGGTTGACTTTCTTTATATCAAAGTCTTCTAAATTATTCTAAAACTAAATGTTAATGAACTAAGAGGTCTTCTCAAGATATTAACCCAATCATACCCAATAAAATTGTGTAAAAAAAATGAAAATTGTAAGATTACTTCAAGTAACTTAGGGTATGTTTGGCAGCAATATATGTTTTATATTTTCATATTATTATATGTTTGGTAAATATGTTTTGTAAAATTGCTAAATAGTGCAAATTTTGAAATATAACAATTGTATCCCAAATTTAGATTTGAAAATATTAATAAAGTATAAATTATGTGGTCCTCTAATCATAACTATACAAAATCTTTAACATAGAACATGCTCATAGATTATTACTTCATAACATTTTATATACCAAGTAACAATTAAATTTTACAAAAATATCCTAAGGGATCAAAATTTTACTGAAATCTTCATCAACATTATTATTAAAATGAGATACGATATTTCCATCGACGTTGACATTTACAAAATTGCCGTTACGAACGTGTGTGAAAGCGGTATAATGGAAAATTTCACCATGAATGTCTCTACCAAGACTGAGAGGCAACTATCTTATCTCCATTGAATATGGGCTTAGGGCAAGATTGTCAGAGCCATATGGGCCACAAGGCCCACAACCCAGTTTCAATTCTTCTGATGGGCCTCCATTGTTTCTAACAAAGCCGACATGTCGATTGGATATATTAATTATTAAATAACTTCAAATATTTGTAAAATTGGCCGAAAGTGGAGACAGCACCGACGGCGACACCTAAAGCTAAAACAAATATAATTACTTAAATTTGATTACGGTTACTGTTATTTTTTGTGAAATTTATGTCGTAATTATCATGTTCTAAACTTTTAATTAAACACTCTCACTTTGCCGACATCGACTTTCTTTGCACTCCTCTAGTAAGACTTGTATTCATCATTTTTTTTTTCTAAAAAAACTTTATCATCATTTGATAATTATTAGGTGAGTGTTTAGGGAAAAAAAAGTAAAATTGTGAAATTCGGACAATTGTGATTTATTATGACCCTTAATTTAAAAAGTTAATAAAATATAAAATTGTTATTTTTAGTTAAGGCACCACGAACTCATAGAGCCAAATAAAGAGTTAAGTTCGTAACTTTAAAACTTACCACTCAATATTAAGTAGTAACAACTAACAAGATCAAACAATAAGGGAAGTTAATAAAATATAAAATTGATGATTTTTTTTTAAGTTAAATTTTAGTTTCCTGTTTTTAAAATTTTACTTTCAAACACATTTGAATATTAAATCAAATTAAAAAAAATGTTTCCAAAACTATATTTTTTATGTTTTAAGACCATTTCCAAAGTAGGTAACGGAATAAGAAAACTATGCGGTAAATAATGTTTATAAATTTAATTTTTAAATATAAAAAACAAAAATAATTATCAAATTAGCCTTAATTTTTTTTTTTTTTTTTTTTGTTCTCCACGCTATTTCTATATGTAAGTTTATTTATGTTTTATTACTCATTTTATAAAAATGTTTTAAAATCCAACCTTATTTTGAAAAACTAAAAGAAAGGTAAAATTTGAAATTTTATCTTTGTTGTTGGAAACCAATTAATTTATTTTTTTAAAAAAAGAAAGATAAAAAAAGACATGGTAAGAAAGGGTGTGAGAAAATTAGCATAAATTTTAGAAAAGAAAACTAAACATACAATCGTTATTTGGCATAAATTTTACTTTTCTCGCCATTTTCTTTTTCATCCAATAATCATAGGTTTTTTTAGTAGGACAACTAAATCGCTCCGTTCTCCAGAGAAGGAGTACATGTCAATCACCACTGCTCTATACTTACTTTAGCTAATAATCATAGAGTTTTGATTCTAATCTAATCGATTGATTTTTTTTTTTCTAAATCATGATAAATCAAATCCGATTGAATGACAAAATGTTTAATCAAATGTTGAATACTAGGAGTGTAACAAAACTCTGAAAAACCAAACCAATCTACTAGTTTGGTTTGAGTTTTTAGTATGAAATCGAACATCTTAGTTTGTATTTGAAGAATACAAAAAATATTGGTTTTGATAGTCTTTTATTGAAAAAATCAATAAAAACCAAAATGTATAGATACGCTTAAAAAATAAAACTCTGGATCCCTTTCAGTATTTTAATTATTATAGTGCATGAATATTTGTTGTTTAGAAAAAGGTCCAGAAAAATGCCCAATTTCAACATATAGAAAAAGAATGTGCTCTGCATATCCTTAAAAGATACTCTAATTGTAGGTCTCTTTTAGTATTTTAATTGTTATAGTACATGAATATTTGTTGTTTAGAAAATATTCAAGAAAAAAAAGCTCAAATTTCAACACGTAGAAAAATAAATAGGTTCATTTCTAATTTGAAAAGAACAAAAAGAACCAAGTGAAAATAAAAATAAAAAATTAGAATAATTAAAAAAAAGAAAATGACAAAAAATAGAGAACCAAAGCGATGATAAACCAAAATGAGAATAAAAATCAATCTATCGGTTTTATTCCTTATTGGACAACGCTTTGGTTACCTTCTTTATAAAATCGATTGTTTTGGTTCTTGGTTGGCCCCAAAACCAACAAAATTGAACCAACTTTCACCCCTATTGAATACATAAAATTCTGTTCCTCGATTTGAAATGATAAGTAGAGTGATACGTGGAGATAATTGTCCAAGTGCCATGACACTACAACTTGGAGTAGAGTTAACACTCTTAAGGTGCGTTTGGCCTAAAAAGTTGAGAAATGGGAGTAGGGAAGTAGGAGTTTGTGAACTCTACTCCTTTGGCCTAAGGAGTCGGTGGATCCCACTATTAAAAAACATCAATTTTATATCTTATCAACTCCTTAAACTACGGGCCCTACGAGTTCATTGTGTTAGTTCAAACAACCAATAAACCTTAGGTTCCCAATTTAGATAACATTTTTTTCTTTGCTTTAGATTAGGTGTGATCGAATGAACCAATTGATGATTGATGTTTTGGATGAATTGATATAGACTCTAGTGTGTCATTGTTTTATCCATGTATCTTATTTGCGCCGTTGTTATAGTTTACATCAGAACAATTTTATATTGTGAAAGAGAACTTTTTTAAATTTGATTATAAGATATTACCCAACTTCTAACGAAATAAATATGATTATGAAATTATAACGTAATGTAAATCTAACATAACATTCAAATCAGAATCACTAACTTATGAGTGTGGTTAACTTTAACAATAGTGTGATACTTTTGTCAATGTCATGATGTACAAATTTAGCGATGGAATAGATACGTAGAAAATTTGGACCTGAAAGTTAGGAAAACTTTAGACTTTTTAGTAGTCATAAATGGTGTTCATAAATATCAATGATATTTGCATATATAGGCAAAGTGTGTTGGATTTAATAACCTAGACACATGTTGGGTATTTGTAAATGTTATTGATAGTCTATAAAGTCTGTTATGAATTCTTATCCATCCAAACAAGAAACAAATATTTAGTGGAGAGTCAACTCAATAGCCAAATCTTAACCTTTTCACTAGAGCTACAAAATATTTGAAGTTAGAGTTCCAATCAATTCAACTTTTCAAATATCATGAGTCATGGTTGCATATCCTCTTATTCTAAGGAGATTTTGTTTTTCTAGATTTTCTTGTCGTTATGATCCATTTGTCAAATGTAGTTAACGTAGCTAAGTGATTAAAAATTATTATTTTTTTGTAGAGGTTGAAGGTTTAAAATCTACTCCATATATTTGTTGAAAAAAAAAACAAATTAACAAAGACAAATTATCTTTACGTCCATAACATATCAACCACATCAAGAATAACTAAGTGATTGACAAATGAATGTTTATTAGAGTTCAATCGTGAGCCATTGTTACATTCTTAAATAATCGTCTTATGAATAAAATATTCATTAAGCCTCAAGAATATACATTGACATATATGTATTTGTGTTAAAAAAAGCACTTTTGGTCCTCAATTTTAATGAAGCTAAACAACAATCTAGCATAAAGTTAGTTCGTAATGCTTTATCCATTGCACTTTAAGATATGTAACAACTTAGTCATTAAACTTTACGTTTAACAATTTAGTCCATTTACTTTAAAAATTATCTAGTTATTTGCAACAGTTCAAATCCCTCAATTTCATCAAAATTGAGTGTAAAGTTTATCATGCAATAACTTTGGTCTTTATAGTTTATGAACACATTTTGTCCGTAATCAATTTTGAAGGAATTGAATTCTCAGCAGAAGTGAGTGATCGGAATGTGTCATTAAATTTGTTTTGAAAAATTTAAATTACAGAAAAAACAAATACTTGGATAAACAACTAACATTAGCATGCAATTTGAGAAGAATAAAGGATTAGAAGTTTCCTACCTTTAAAGACCGTCTTCTCAATGTGAAATTCTTTTTTTCACCAACTCATGTACTGGAGAAGCCTTCTCAAATGAATGATACAGAACTTACCTTTGGAACACTACCACAAAACCTTCCTTTCTATTCTCTAAGAAGAACCAATGAAGAGTTGTGGGCTCTTAATGGATTTTGGTATGGGAGTATTGATTGTGAGAAGAAGAAAGAGTTGGAGAGAGAGTTTTTCATAGAATTTTCTGTGTATTATGTATGATATTGCATATCTTCTATAACTCCCCTTTCCCTCTTTACGTGAAATGTTGTGAGAGAGAACACTCCACCATGTAGGAGTTATTTTAATTAATAATATAATAATATTATATTAATTAAAATAATATTAATTTAATTATAATATAATAAATTATATTTAATAAATATAATTAATTAACAATTAATTAATTAATTAAATATCTCATATTTAATTTAAATTTTAAACATATTCAAATAACATTCTCTTACATAACCTATAGTTTTAATATGAATCTCATTCATATTAAATTTAACCTATCATCTTTATATGAATCTCATTCATATAATTAATATTTAAATCTTATTTAAATATTCGTCTATCTTATAACATAAATATACGTTTTCAAAATAAACTTTATATTATAATGTATCTATATACAACATACTAATTGTATCACATACAATTAAATCCATTATTAATTCAAACAATTCAAATTAAACCAAAATATTTTATTCTTATGCAAAGCCTTAATGAGCTAGTAAGGGAACCGTATAGACCTATAGTTAAAAGCTCCAATGATATGAGATTAATCAATTAACTCTTTAATTAGATAAATCAATATTAATTAAATGTAGGTCACTCCACTAAAGACTTACAATTGCACTCTTCGCACTAGATTTATTTCTGTGTCCACCAATTAACAAATCAACAGTAAGTCGACTCTTCACAAATTACTCATAACTATAGTTGAGTCCAATTACCGTTTTACCCTTGTGGTTATATTTAACTTCTTAAATACCACTGATCCCTCTAATGAACAAACTGTTTATAGTTCAACTATAAACTAACCCCTCTCGGGCTAGTGAGAGGTGAGGTCTCATTGTTCAAGACCCGAAATCAGCATTTAAGGGAGTAATTTATCTACTTACCCTAAACATGGGAATGAGTGAATTCCATCGTGTGAAGATATGTTCCTAGCTTCTTAATTAGACAAATCTCCAAAATGGTAGACATATTGAGTTAGCAATTTGACCACTCTCACCCATACATATCAGGATTGTCCTCACGGACATGAGTTCATAACTCACTCAGGATTCAGGTCAAGTTACCTATAGACATCTTATAAAATGTTAATTTCTTCAATTAATGGCGTTACAAAGAGAAATTAAACATTTATGGTCCGGTCTTATACAAACTCTTTGCATAGGATACCCTCACTCACATGTCTCCATATGAACAATAGGATCAAATCGTTTGTAACACTT
Organism: Citrullus colocynthis; assembly: GCA_031780015.1. Classification (NCBI taxonomy): domain Eukaryota; kingdom Viridiplantae; phylum Streptophyta; class Magnoliopsida; order Cucurbitales; family Cucurbitaceae; genus Citrullus; species Citrullus colocynthis. The sequence continues at coordinate 1,588,101 of QLSR01000464.1, read as the reverse complement.
TACAACTCTTTATAACAATTGCAAAGTGGGTCGTATCCGTAGTGTTACCAGAATAAGGCACCCAACCTTATTCATATACTACAGACCTTTTGGTTATTACTTAAACATGATTTAACTTCGTTTGTCAACCACATACATGTTTAAGCTTACATAAAAATAACCATGAAATCTTAGTTTATTGGATTGAGTTAATGCAAGAGATAAATAAAATAGCTTCTTATTTTATTGAATAAATAAAATATATTTACAATTTACAAAACTACGAGACCCAAGAGATTTAGAACATATCACTCCCAAAAAATTTATCAATTCATAGGGAGCTAGTTGTTACAAATTTTAATGACCATATTGTTACAAAATAATTAAAAGTATAAGGACTAAGTTACTATGAACTAAAGTTCAAGGACTGAAATCTTTTTAACCAAATTATACTCGTACTATTCCCTTATTTTACCTAACATGAGATTTTGATCACACTCTCAACAATACACAACTCTATTTCCAAAATTTATATACAAATCTACGTTAGTCTAAAGTACAATTGGTCTAACTCATTTAGTTAATTAACACAACAACTTCTCTATGTTAGAACCGAATGTCGATCAGAATTGATGTTGTGTCACAGAATGACCACTGCCTTGAAAGCAATTGTTGCACGATTTCTGTGCTAATCCTCTCACATCGGTTGCTCCCAAAGTTAACACAACTCTCTTGACAGATGAGCACTTGTCAGAAAAGAGATGAAATCAAGAAGAGAATTCTGCTCGGAGAGATTTTAGGAAAAGAGAAAAATACATATCCATTTTGAAGAACACATTCAACTTTTTTGTAAAGAAGAAAGAAACTCTTTAGATCTGATTTGAGTATCTTATCAAAAGGCCAATTTCAAATCCACTAAATGAGGGTAAATAAAACTGACTATATAAATATAAAAATTAATATTTTATGATATTGCAAGCGCAATTACTTGACACATCTAGCAACAATGCACATGTGTGAGCAGAAGTGTTAATAACACTCTAAACATTTTTTTTTTTGAAAAGTACACAATTACCGCTACGGTTGGCAAAAAACTTGCGGGGCCCTGCCCCGATGGGTTGGAGAATCCCCGGTTTGACTAAGGATGAGGGTCAAATCAGGGACATTCTCCAGGTACCTATCCAGGGACGGGGAGGGTATCCCGGCCTTGACCTCGCCCTGATTTATCCCTAACCACCCGTTTATATATATATTATATATGTCTCGCTCGCTCTCTCTCACTCTCGTTCTCGCTTGCTCTCGCTCTCGCTCTCACTTTCTCTGTGTCTTGCTCTACTTATTGGTAGTAATTTGGTCTTACATTTGAACTCACAATCCTATCTCGGGGAATGAGTCCTCGTGGGGACCCGTTTTTCCGATAGGGAATCCCTGCCCCTGTCCTTGCCTACAAATGGCGGAGACGAGGAACCCCTACCCACCCCACCTCGTCTCCGTTGCCAACCCTAATTACCGCCACTTGTAAAATTTTCAATGTAAAACGAAAGCAAAAAAAAAATATATTTTTTGGCAAGTTATTCCTAACACTCTATAATCAATTTCACAAGAGAAATAAGAATAGTAATCTCTTATATCACCTTTGCAATATATATATATATTCTTATTCACAACCCAAATCTTAATTCTTTTTTTCATTCTAAATTGAAGTTTATATAGTCAAACTACACCCCTAAAATCATCTCTTTCCCATATCAAAGAAATGTAATAATAATAATAATAATAATAATAATAATAATAATAATAATAATAATAATAAAACCCTGAAGTCAAAATTAATGCAACAAATTTTCAAGATGATGAAGAATCACCCTTACATTCAAATGGGGTTTTTTTCAAAGTTTAAACACAAACAAACGCGCAAAGTAATAGAACACAAATTGGGTCTATTCTTACATCGAAAAGAAATTAAATAGTAAAAATAATGCCTTCTTTACAGTCAAAGCAAAAATTGCTTTAATTTGTTGTGTTCAAATTTCAACCATTGAATTCAAAGAAAAACAAGTCAAGTACTTGGGAACGCCGCCGCCGACGCTGCCACTCCCGTTTTTGGTTTCTGTTCTTGTGTTGTGATACACCAACCAATACCAATAATCTTTGTCCCAATCTTATCCACATTCAAAATTCTCATTTCTTAACACACCCCATTCTCCTCCTCTCTATCTCTCTTAAATTACAAAAGTTTTATCTTCCTCTCTATTTATTGCCTCAAATTTAACTTTAATTTGAAAAGTGTCTAATAAATAAAAAATCTATTAGATACAAAATTTAAAATTAAAAAGAAAAAACGTTTTTGGTCTATGGTTGAGTTTTTATTTAGTCTATAAATTTTGAAATATTATACTTTAATACTTAAATTTTGAGTTTAGTTTAAATTAGTTCCTAGGTTTCAAAATGTTACAATTTTATCCTTATTGATTTGAATTTTGTTTCAATTTGATCCTTGATTTAAGATTAATTTTGGTGATTGTTAATGTTTTGCTATCTAACACTTCTTCAGTTAACTCATATGATTCTAATACATCGTCTCATTCCCGTGTGTTAAATAAAAAATATAGATAAAAGGAGTAAAATAGTTATGTTTTTTATTTATTATATATATATATATATATATATATATATATTTGAAATATCAAATACTAAAAAATTGTCTCTTTTCTCTCTAAAGAGCCCTTCATGCACGTGCATCAGGTGCCTTATTTATTTATTTATTTATTTATTATTATTATTATTATTTTGATGGAATCATCACAAATAAATGGAGAATTAGGCACGTTTTCCCCTTTATGCTTTACATGGAAGCTTCTTCTTCATATTATTTTTTTAAATAAAAAAGTTGGTTAAAATGTCATGGTTGAATTTTAGTCTTTTATATTTTCAACGATTTAATTTTAATTTCTTCATTTTCAATATATCTTAAATTTATTAATTTTTTTTTTTTAAAAAATGGGTTTAATGATAATAATAAAAATAAAAAAATAATAATAAATATAAAAAAATACAATTTAACTTAAAAAAAAGTTTCACTAATGTGTATAATCAGGAAACAAAATCAGACGGCGGCGGCTAATTGGATATTGTGAGAACGTGATATTTGAAAGTCAACGATTTATTTTTCTCCTTTGGGTACTGGCTAATTTGTCTAATACACCCTAATTAATTTCTTAAAAACCTTAATTATTTTATTTATAATTACTTTAAATTATTTTTGACTTTTTTGCATTCTGAAAAGGCTTAATATGTTGATATTTTGTTTGTTCACTCCATCTGGATCATTATTCCCATAAACTTTGAATTAATGAATTTTAAATGACCATTCAGTGAACAAATTATAAAAATCAGAGTTATTGTTGCCATAATTAAATTTTAAGAAGCTTTCAAATTATGTATTTTGTTAATGTATATATTAATTTTTAAAAAAACTGTAAAGCTTTTAACTCCATTTAATTTAAAATTGTCATGGCTATAATCGGGGTTAATTGTATACATATTGTAGTTAAAAGAAAAAAAAAAAAAAAGGGCAAATCAAGTTGTATTGAAAAAAAATTAGAGAACTTGTTTTGTCTTTTTTTTTCTTCTTTTTTTTTTCCCTCTCTAAAAACTACAATATGTATCCAATTAACTTCTATAATACACCAATAAACAAAAGCATGTGGTTAATTCATTTTCATTCAAATACATAGGGTTGGACTCGAATTTTTGTTATTTTGGAATTATTTTTAAATTTATTTTTTTTCATTTAATTAAAATATGTTTGAAGTAACCATAGTAATTGGAGAAACTTGTGTTGATATTTGGAAAAAAATTATTTATCTCGCCTCAACTTAATAGATCACGATTCTTTAAAACACTAGCATGAAAACTTATCATTTCTTTGGTAAGTACTATGAATTTTGTTATATGCTTTAAGGTTCACTGAGTTTGATAAATACGTGCTTGGTAGGCAATCTAAGTATTGTGAAGTATGTGTTTGATAGCCAATCTAAATAGTATAAATTTTAAAAATAATATATTTTTTATGTTTAATGTATAAATACACAACTATATTAAGAAAATATAAAAATGCTCATTTATAAAATATTTCATAAACTCAATTCATGTTTGTTAAATTAAAATATGTATTATATAATATATTAAAATACGTGATATTACAAAATAGTGATTTTTTTAACAAGAAGTACGTTTGTTAATAGTAGTTTATTTACGAACAAATATCTAATAGGGTAACTACAACTAGTTTATACTTATTATATTATCAAAGATATTTTGAGCCATGGTTCAAATTATAATCTAATTTCTTAATCTACTCTCTAACATATATCAATGGAAAACATGAATACAAATGCTTTCCTTTCCTAGTTCTGATTGAATTTTTAGTTGATAGTGTGTGTAATGCATTTTATGATAAAAAAAATATTCATTGGAAAATTATTATTTAAAAGATAATTTAACTATACGGGAGCATTTTAAGACTTGGCGACTTCAAAAATATGAACAATTATTGCAAAATTCTCCATTAAAATCGACACATGTTGAAATGATTCTTATAATTAAATAAATGAAATAATTGCACCATAAAATAAAATGGTGAGATTAAAAAAATAACAATAATAATAATTTGCATTCACATCACATAAACAAAAGCCACAAATTTATTTACGTTGTTATTGACATCATATAATCGAAATGAAAAGTCAGAAACTCATCCTTGCTTGTTGACGTCATTTTACTGAAAATCAAAGCAAAATTTTCCAATATATATTAAATAATTAGAGTGATCATACGGATTTTTGGTTTTCCATTTGACCAATTTAATAAAAAAAAAAAAAAAAGAGAGTATAAAGATGAAAATTTGGCTTCTTCCACCGACGTGTCGTTTCATGTGTATCCTCAAGACTTTATTCCATGAAACGACAGACAATTTCTATTCCCTTTCACATTATATATCTTGAAATTTAAAAATTCCCCCATGTTATTACTCATAATAATTTACTGAAAAATATATACATAAGAAGTGAATTTCAAGGGAGTTGTTGAAATTGACTTACGTGGACTCACCCCATTGGAAAAATAAATATTTTAATAAGTTAACTATATATATATAAACTTACATTCTCACCCTTTGTTTTTCTCTTAAAATATAACCTTAAAAATAATGTTCGCTCATGTTAGTAATAAATAAGTACTCTTCTTCTAATAAAATTATCTTAAAATAAAATATATAATAATATTTTAGATAATTTTGGATCAAAGAAATAAATTCGAAAAATGGTATCATTAAATAATATTGAAGACAAGACAAAAAAAATGCTTGAAAGACCAAAGGCGATTGGCCCATAAAAGAAAGTAATTGGATTTTGGGTTCGACCCTCACCTTAGCCTCAACCTTGGTCTAACCCTCAACTCGGTCTTGCTGAGAAACATGAAGAGACCTAGCTCAAACCTTAGTATAAATTCATTGAGTTAAATTGCAAATTTAGTTTCTATGTTTTGACAAAAGTTAGAGTCTAGTCCTTATGGTTTAAAATTAGAATTTAGCCCCTACGGTTTGGTAAAGCTATCACAAATAGTCCCTAAAATAGGGACTAAATTCTAACTTTTTCAAAACAATAGGGATTAAATTCTAATTTTCACCAAACCAGAAACCAAATTCTAACATTTTCCAAACCATAGGGACCAAATTCGTCATTCAACCAATTAATTGTTCACTCCACTCTCCTACTAAATTTCTATTTAGTGCACTTTTCACTTCCTCTCACACTTTGCCTCAAAATGTGTATCACGAACACTAATATCAATGTGCAAGTTTTTTTTTTTTCAAGCTACTATTATTCTTCTCTTCATATATATTTTTTTATTGTTGTCACGTCAAGGTCAAATAGATTCTTTTTTCACTCTAAATTTTGGCATCAACATTGTATATATCTTTTTCCGCCAAATGAAGTTTGGATTTGTGAGCTTGTACTAAAATATTTTTGTATGGCTTAAAAAATATGTAAACCCAAGATAAATTGGAATCCCTATTTTTAAAGTAAAATTATTATTCTTATTTAAAAAAAGATTTAACATTTAAGACTTTAGGTTGAATTTAGTAGTCACACACACGGTTAATCCAAACGTAAAATATTTTGGTTGACTAGCCGTCTAGGATAAACTTCAGCCGTCCAAATCACCACGTGGAAAGATCCTAGCCACGGCTCCGACCTCCTTCCTATCTACTTTCTCTCTCATCGTCGCCTATAAAATCCCAATCCCTACCCCTATCAAAATTCAACCAAAACTTTCAGTCTCTTCTTCATTCAAAATTGCTATCTTGTTTTTCTCTGCATTATATCTTAGTTCCTTCTATTTTACTTCGCCACCATGCCTGCCGGAGGATTCTCCACGTCCACGGCGCCCGGCGGCGTGGAGTTTGAGGCCAAAATCACTCCCATCGTCATCATTTCTTGTATAATGGCCGCCACCGGAGGACTCATGTTCGGTTACGACATCGGTGTTTCTGGTGACCAACTTCATCTCTCACATCTTTTTAAATATTCAATACAGTCAACATAATATAACTTTCTTCAAATTACAAATTTTTAGATTTGCTTACGTTTAACTTTTATTGAATAATAAATTTCTCCTTCAATTCTTAAGAACCACTAAATTTCAAAACTGGATTATCATTATTATAAATGGTTTTTTTTTCTTCTAAAATCAAAGTCAGAAGGGTGTTTGTTGTTTGTTTGGTAAGACTCTACGTAAAGTACTCTTACATAAGAAAATGCTTTTTTTGAAAAGGAAAAAGAAGGAAAAGGGTTTAGTTTTCCATAAGGAAAGCCAAAAAAAATTCAATGGTAGTTAAAAAATTACAAATTTAGTCACTCGAATTTTAAGATTTTTGTTTATTTTATTTATATAGGTTTTTGACAAAGTCAAAAGTTTGTATTTAATAGATTTTTTACAAATAAAAAAGTTTTTCGAAGTCAATTAATCTTTTACTTACAATTTTTTCTTCTAAATACATGTAATTCAAAAATTTTGAAAGCTTTAGAAATGTGTCAAAACTAAATTTGTAATTTAACTATAAAAAAAAAAAAAAAGATTTTTCTTAGCGTTTAATTTATTAATTTGTGTTACGTTATTAAGAAAAGAAATTAATTGTCAGGTGGGGTAACGTCGATGCCGTCGTTTTTGAAAAAATTCTTCCCGGTGGTTCACCGGAGAATCGAAGAGGGCGGCGACAGTAACTATTGCAAATACGATAACCAAGGCCTTCAACTATTTACATCATCCTTATATCTCGCCGGATTGACCGCCACTTTCTTCGCCTCCTATACCACGCGCCGCCTCGGCCGCCGCCCCACCATGTTGATCGCCGGTATGTTTTTCATACTCGGCACCGTCCTCAACGCCGCCGCCCAAAACATCGAAATGCTCATCATTGGTCGAATCTTGCTTGGTTGTGGTGTCGGTTTCGCTAATCAGGTAACTCTTTTTTTAAAAAAATGCCATTTTATTTATTCTCTTTTTCTTTTTTCCATCCATTATCATGGGAGTGTTAGCCATTTTCTTGGACATATAAACATTAAAAATAAATAAATAGATTGTTAGAAATTGAAAATTAATATGACCTAGGGAAGCATTTGAAAATATGGGGTCCGATCCACTATGTTAGTGAATTATGTGACTCACATAATCGAAAAATAAGATTTGGTCTTCAAACTAATAACTCAACTAAGTTTATTTATTTTAATTTAAAAAAAAATTATGAATTTTATACCTAAATAACTTATTTAATTTTAGAGACATATTAAAATTTTAGATATTTTTTGAGGTTGAAAACTAAATAAACAAAGATGTAATAATTTAAACTAATATGTGGTATAAAATTTATGATATCCCAAGTTTATTCTTAGAATCCTAAAAGTCAGTTTTGTCTTCTTATTACATATAATTGACCATATTTAGTGGTGGGATAATAGCCTCTTTAATTTTAGCCATCTTACATTTAGAAAAACAAAAAGGTATATATTATAGACGAAGAAAGATGAATAAACTTTAAATTAATGAGAGAAGAGAACCAACCAAATGACCCTAATTTTCTTTTGTGAATCTTCTCTTTCCCTTTTGCTTTCCAAATCATTTTCTCTCTCTCGAAAGTCGTTTTGTTTTTGAGTTGAATAACGTGATGGTTTGGCCACCTTTTTGATTCCCTCATATATTGTTTATTATCATTATTATTATTACATTTTTTTTTTTTTTTTTGTCTTGTGTGAAGGTGTATGATTTTTTAATAATAACCCTAGATTTTTCTATCAAAGTTTGGCAAGCTCCTAATGGTTAATATATTAAATTAAACTCTTCCCAATTGTTTAAATTCAATATTTATTAAGTTTTCAGCATCTTTTGGTAGGTGCATTTGACTTTTGAATTTAAATAAAAAGAACTTTTATTTTGTGTCAAATTTATTTACCTCAAATTTTTAACTATCTATATAAACATAGTTAATTTAATTTTATCAATACGTAGAAATCAAAGTGAATTAATAATAAATTAAAATATTTAAATTATAAAATAAGAAATATAAATAATTTTGTTTTAACCTTATTATCACTGCATAAACTCTATACTTTTATTTAGAATAATGAGTCAATGTCACATTGTCTTATTATATAATAAATCCTTAAACTGATTTTGAAATAATTACACAAATAATATCATTGTTTAAACAGATAGTTTGAATTCAAATGAGTGAATATAAAACGATTTTTTTAAAAAAAGATATCCACGAACAAAACACGAGATATTTATACTGATTTTTTTAATTAACATGCATGAATGCAAAAATAAATTATTGTAGATTTAAAATAATGAAACGAAAGGTTAGCTGGCAGGCAGGAATGACGGTAGGTACCATCTAGGGAGGGAAATTAAATGGTAATTTATTATTAATTTTTAATGAGGTCTAATCTAAAATAAATAAATAAACAAATAATGAATATTATGAAAATTTGATTTTTTTTTTTGTTTTTAAATAATTACAGGCAGTGCCACTATTTCTTTCGGAAATTGCACCAACGAGATTACGTGGCGGATTCAATATATTATTCCAACTTAACGTCACCATTGGTATCCTTTTCGCCAATCTCATCAACTACGGAACTGCCAAGTCAGCTCCTTCTCCTTATTCAAACTTTTATTTTCTTTATTATTTATGTTTAAATACACGTGTCATTTCTAAGATGCTCAGTTGATGGTCTAATTTAATAAATTCAATATATTGAATTGACTTCAACATTCCATTTTTGTTTTAAATTTAGTTTCTCTTTAATTTTTAAGTTTTTACACATTTAGTTATTAAATTTTGAATTTAGTTTCATTTTAATTTCTAAATTTTAAAAATGTTACAATTTTAGTTTTTTTTTAATTTAGTCTCGGTTTCAAGATCTTATATTTTTACTACCAATTTTTTTTTTTGTATTAAATACTTACTTTTAATCATTGATGTTGATGTCTAATAATTAATTAAAAATAACTATGAAGTTAAATTTTAAGAGTGATGAAAAATATTATAATTTTTAATTAATTAACAAATATTGACACTAAATACGAAAAATGAGTATTTAGTGAAAAATCAAGGTTAAAAGTGTAGATCTTGAAACATAAGGACCAAATTGAAACAAAAACTCAAATTGTTATGCAATTCTTTTTTATAAAAAATATTGAATTTAATTTTGTTTTTTTTTTTTTTTAAATTTGTAAGCGTGTACTCAAATACAAACCCTTCATTATACACTCCAACCTAACTCAATTAATCAAACTTTAGAAATCATTTTTTTCAAAAAAAAAAAAATCAACTCATCAAACTTTAGGGAAAAAAATCCAAAGATGGTTGATTAACATCATCACTAACAAAGGATTATGATGAAATTAAATTCAGAATCAAAGATGGATGGGGATGGAGACTATCATTAGGCTTGGCCGGAGTTCCCGCCGCTTTACTCACAATCGGAGCTCTATTAGTAGTAGAAACCCCAAACAGTTTGATCGAACGAGGCCGTCTTGAAGAAGGAAAAGCCACTCTAAGAAAAATCAGAGGAACCGAAAACGTCGAACCCGAGTTTCTAGAATTGGTCGAGGCCAGTCGGATCGCAAAAGAAGTGAAACACCCATTTAGAAATTTGCTCAAGCGGCGGAATCAACCGCAGCTCATCATCGCCGTCGCCCTTCAAATCTTCCAGCAACTCACCGGAATTAATGCCATTATGTTCTACGCGCCGGTGTTGTTTAACACGTTGGGTTTTAAGAGCGACGCCGCCCTTTACTCCGCCGTCATCACCGGAGCTGTTAACGTTGTTTCTACTGCTGTCTCCATCTATTCCGTTGATAAGCTTGGTCGGCGCATTCTCTTGCTTGAAGCTGGTGTTCAGATGTTCATTTCTCAGGTATATGTTTAAGTTTTTAATTTTTGTATCTATTCGGTTTCTAAAGTTTCAAAATTACAAATTAAGTAAGGTTGCATAAAACATAATATTCAAATTTATATATAAGAGATTGATGGAGTCTTGAAAACTAAAACGTGGAATGAATGAATGAATGAACAGGTGGTGATCGCAGTAATGTTGGGAATCAAAGTGAAAGATGATACGAACAATCTCCACAATGCACTAGCCATAGTGGTGGTGGTAATGGTTTGCACATTTGTGTCTTCCTTCGCTTGGTCGTGGGGTCCTTTGGGATGGTTAATTCCAAGTGAAACCTTCCCTTTAGAAACCCGATCGGCTGGACAGAGTATTACCGTGTGCGTCAATCTCCTTTTCACTTTCGCCATTGCTCAGGCCTTCCTCTCCATGCTTTGCCACTTCAAGTACGGCATCTTCCTTTTCTTCTCGGGCTGGGTTCTGGTCATGTCCGTCTTCGTTCTGTTTTTGCTGCCAGAGACTAAGAACGTTCCCATCGAAGAGATGATGGATAGGGTCTGGAAGCAGCACTGGCTCTGGAAGAGGTTTATGGAGGACAACAATGGCGATACTGGTCATGCAGAGGAAACTGTAAAGCCAATCGGGTCGGTGAAGAATGGGGTGAGTAATGGTAATGGGTTTGGCTCTGTTTCGTATCAGTTGTAAATTGTGATTTTGGAATCAACAATACTCACCTACTAGTCGATAAAGTTTGTCACATATTTTTTTGTTTTAGATTAAGTGAATTTGTTTGTTAGTTAGTTAGTTGGGAAGAAGGGTATCCAATATGTTTGTTGTTGTTACTTCTCTTTTATTTAAATTATTTTTATTGTGGGAAACACAAAACACATATTTAACTTTGGAAATTTTTTGTTGTTTTGAAAGTTATCAAGTCCTAGACTCCCTTCTATCTTGCTCTCTTTTAACTCTCTATTAATTCATGTTTACATTTGTTTCATTGTCAGTTTTGTTTTTCTGCAAATATGATTTATTATTTTTGTCTTCTTTGATACAGTTACGAGTGTTCAATCTTATCTGGAGATGGCTTCTTTCCAACATAATAATAATATGGGTTGATATTAAAATTTGGAACCATGGTAAATTTGTAATAATCGAGAAAATCCTAACAATTATACCATGAAACAGTGATCTCCATATGGGGCTTACACATTAATATTTATGACGATTAAGTCATTAACAATTTTGGTACAAAACTTAGAAAGTATATAGAACTCAAAGTTTTGTTTTTTATCAATTAATTTATCGGGGCATTAATTTTAATTTTCCCTTTACTTGTTAAATCGAACTCTAAATAGGGGATGCAATGGTTTGGAGGAGTTTCTAGACCCAATCCAATCGTTTGGGTTGTAAATTTCTTCAATCCAAATAACCCTTATCAAATGATGAATTCGACCCAACCCAATCATATAATATTTGAGTTAGATTGGTTGGGGTTACTCGGGTCATTTATTTAAACTTTTGTTCTAAAAATAAATATAATGTTAATATGTAAAAAATAATATTTAATTTTTTTTGTGTATTGAATTAAGATTAACAACTCAATCTCAATTTATGGTATCAAAATTATTATTTATAAGAGGTGTTGAAGAATAAATTATCCAAAAAGTAATACAAAAAAATATATGTGTATATAATTGTATCATAAATAAAAAAGAATATACTTTTTGAAATTAATAATAATATTGGGTTGAGTTGATTTATCTTATATGAACCCGTAAACCAACCTAATCCATAAAATTTTCATTTATTTGAACCCAACCTAACATGAGTTAATAATCCAACCAAAATCGTACAGGTTGAGTTAGATTGATAAGGTTTTAAGGGTTATCGGATTTTTCGAACACATATCATTAAAGGGTGCAATTTCGAGCTTGCCAACTTGGGTCCAAAAACGCTGATTTCAACTTTTTCAAATTGTTTGCGGCAATGATCATGCTTTTATTTACTTCTGTCGATATACTACTTTCATACGTGAGTGAGTTTTCGAGATAGGTATCGAGGATTTGGGGCATAAAGAGATAATATCAAATAATTCATTCTTCAATAACAACGTCAAAATCCCTTAAATATCTTCTAGGCCAAGAACCCATCAATATCTTCTACAAACTCATTGGTTAGTTATAAAAGGTTGGACAAACAATTCAACACACGTGTGAGATATATGTAAGTATTATTATTTAATTAAAATTTTTTAACAAAGAATGTTAGTTTTAAATATTTTGATGTTTGTAATATTCATTTGTTGGTTTTGAATCATATAGGAAAAAATGATTGCCTTTAAACTAGAGGAAGAAAGCTCAAGTATGCCAAAGAGTGATGAAGAAATTATGACAATTGTTTTAAGGAAAAAAAATTCATATGTTGTAGGGATGAGATATGGGATCAAAACTACCATGAAAGTCAGAAAGAAACATACTCACAAGATTATGTCCAATCACTAGAGGAACACCTTGCAAAGACATAATAACTTAGGGAGAGTGAAGGTCGAGAGAATGAAAGACATAAATCTAGTATGCAAGAAATGTTACAAAGTCAACATCAAAAACTTAAGATGCAACGTTAAAAATACGAAAGAATGAATGAAATTCTAGAAAATTATTCACTAATAATTTTTTTAGTTTCAACTTATGTTCATATTAGTCAAATTAGTTTTAACTCGTGTATAGTGATTTTGTTAATTGATTTTAATTGATGATGTAGTTCTGCATCTTTCGTAATTTTTGTTGTGAAAATGGCGGGGGGAAGGAGAGAATAATTACAAAATATGTGTTAGTTCGTACTTGTAAATTTTGTAACGAACGTGGAAGAAGCATATTGATATTTGTTATTTTGTGGTAAGTATTGAATATTTCATATCTTTTTTTTCTTGTTGTTGAAGAAGTGGTTGGGGGAAGTGGGAGAGAATGAGTAATTTTGTTTGTTGGTGTGGATTAATCGATTTATGTCAATGGTAAATTTATTTATGTCAATGGTGAATTTGTTTAAATTTAATATTTAACTTTTGATATCTTTGATAATATATGACCTATGTTTGAAAATTAGTTTGATATGTGTATATTTATGCATACAAGACTAAACTGAAATTTTTTGGTGATAAATATTCAATTTTCTTGGAAGGATTCCTTTCGGTAACATTTTGATCTAAACCGAACTTGATGGTAGTAATATTCAAACCTTTTTTAAAACGTATTTCTGTTGTACTGGATATTAAAGGTTTTATAAACACATTTTAATCTAGTATCATATTTGTTTAATTTCATGATTTGAATATAGAGTTGCACCAAAAGTGTTTGCTATCCGAGATAATGTTTTAAAAAAATGTCTAAATGCATAATTATAATTTTTTAATATTATTAAAATTTGCAATAAAACTTAAAACATCACAAGATTATTGCGTTGAAAACAGACACGTTGTATAGTGCAATGAACAAAGAAACATTGCAATTTGTGACTTCTTGATAAACGTTGCATACTGAGATGTCCAGAAGAAACGTCGCATCTTATGATGTCTAGAAGAAATGTCGCATCTTGCAATGTATTTCAATAGAACGTCACAAAAACCTTTCAACAATGAATGTGCAGGACATGTTTTTTATGTCGCTAAAACGTTTTAACAATGAAAAAATATATTTGGTGACAAATTATTTTCATCGCTAAAGACTAAATTTTTTTGTAGTGTTTGAGGCTTACATACTTAGCCAAATAAGATCTCCTCTCATGGAATGACCTTTGGACCATCCCTTAGGTTTAGGTACCTTACCCAAATAAACATTCGCTTGAAATGACTCATTGCATCATCTCTTTAGGTTTAGACACTTAGCGAAATGAACACTCACCCTTGGAATGAACCCTCATTAATCACCTTTTGGTTTACTTCTTTATGGTTGAACACTTGGTCAAATAAGCAGTCACTCTTGAAGATGTTTAATTGAGTTAATCAATTTCACCCATAACACTATTATAATCCGATTAGGGTTAAATCCTAAAAGAGCTCATTTGACACTCCTTATTTGAGTATTCATTCCCTAACTGAATTTGGGATTCTCATTGAGGATATTTCTTCTATTCGTAACTCTGTACATGCCCTTTTTTCTTTGTCACATCCCTAGAGAGGAGTACAAATCTGTCCATTCTTTTGTAATGACATCCTCTCAGAGGTTGCTCTTTAGTCGGAAAAGATGTTGACTTAGAAAAAAAAAATATAATGCAATTATTTTTTTTAATCTAAATCTATGTTAACTCATTAACTATTTCATCTTCTATAAACTCACAGAGAGGCGGCATAATTGGAGCCAAACTGAGTTTAGGTCAACGATAATTGACATGTTTGAGTTTAAAGGTTCAATTATCATCCTCGCAATCGTTGTACTTAAAAAAAAAAAAAAAAAAAAAACGAAATTGGAACTTTCTTAAACTATAAGAATTAAATACAAAAAAAGGTATCCATGCATTTTAGTTACTAAAACGTAAATTCAATCTTAAGTAAACTTTGTAGCAAAAAAGTTAATAAATGGGGTCATGTATTTGAAATTTTTAGCAAGGAAAGTTGTTAGAAATAGATCTCCATAATACAATCAAATATGTGATGTAGGGAAGAACAAGATTTAAAGACACAATAAATTTGTAATTTAAATACACACCTTTCTTTTTAGGAAATATATTATACATATTACATATCTAATTTTTTAAAAAATGATATTAATACAATATAATTATGTAATGAAATCTCTACTACATAAATTTTGTTATATCTTTCTTCATTAAGAACGCACTCATCTCATTGCTTAATTTTTGGGCAATTACTACAAAAGTGCATAAATTTTGTTTCTTCAAACTAATTAATTTTTTATTATCTTCTCTTATAAAACTATGAATTGATATTGATATTATACTTTTGTTGTTCCAAAAAATTAAACTCAAGCATTAGCAATTTTTTCGTTTGTAATTTACTTTCCATTTTTTTTTTTTTTTTTTTTATAAATTGATTATCATTTTTACTCTCTAGAAAAATATAAAGATGTATTTATTTAACCATTCTCTCTTGAAATATAAAGTTACTCAATTTTCATCCCAAAATTATCTTTCTACATCGAAAGTTTGCATAAGTCAACCTTTTCGTCCCAAGCTATCTTACATCAAATGTAATGAGATCAAGTGAGTTGTGCACGTAACTGAGTTTGGACACTTTCAAATATCTATAAAAGAAGAAAGTCTAACTATTTTTACCCATGGAACATTGTCTATCCTACGATGAGCTTAACCAACTGTCAATCAAATTTCTACCCATTGTGTGTTACTAATATCAATCAAATTTCATAGACTTTTAACATTCTCCTTTTCAAATAAAGAAGCATCAAACTCCTCTCCAACAAACTTCCATTACAGGAGAGACCGCTACATGTATATTTGAGAGTAATTTTGAAATTGTAATTAAAATAATTTTTGTCATGTTCAAAATCGCTTTGAAACACGTTTTTAATTACCCAACATTAATTAAGTATTTAATTTTATACTTTTAAGTGCAATTTTCATATCATCAAAATTAATTTTAAAAGATTAAAAACATGTTTCGGATTGATTTTGAAAATGTCAAAATGATTTTAACCACTTCAAAATCACTTCCAAACATGCTCTACTAAACCTTTTAAAGAATCTTTTTCGTTGAAACAGATGAAACATTTGCTGTAGCTTTCCTACACACGTACTGCATTGTGAAATACAATAACTTTTATATATGTATATATATTTTTTTTAACAGAATTTAAAATCTAAACGAATAACAATGTGATTGTTCTGAATCCAGGAACGGAGCAAAGAACCAGTTAGTTCATTTCGACTTCCATTAACAAAACCTAATTTGCCGCAAAAATAGAGAGCTCTAAAATCATCCAACGACTCTAGGTAACATAATTGTCAATAGTGAGGAGGTCATAAACCAGAACAAGGTTGGATGAATCGCTATATCTAAGATATAACAATGATTCAAACAAATTTTCTAATGAAGATTGAGGGCCCGTTTGGATTGACTTGACAAAAAAGTGTTTTTCAAAAAACTCATTTTTATTTAAACTTTTTTGATAAAAATTGTTTAAAATATACTTTAAAATATATTTTGAGTGGTTGCCAAACACTCCAATTTTTTGTAAAATAGCTTATTCTAACACTTCAAGATGTATTCTAGACACACCTTGAATTGGACTTCAAGAGGACGAACCAATTTCAGATACTTGAACTTCAATCTAAGATCCATTAGGATTCATGGCTAAGAAGATGAAAAAGAGTTCTCAATAGCAACGAAGGAGAGAATTTTTATTTGATATTATAATACAAGGAAATTAGAAAATGAAAAGTGGTTATTATACATTTCCGTAATAAAAAAAAAATATTTATACATAAACAAAAAGATACATATATAGCTAACCACTTTCTTAATAGCACACAATTAAATCAATGAGGTTCACCACTTTTGTCAAACATTTGAGAATTTCATCCACATAAGTAGGTCACCAACGATTGTTTTGCTCCCACCTAATTTTAAGAACATTGAATAAATGATCTTTATTATCTCCATAATATGTCTAAGTGTTTGTAAAGACATCTCTTTTAATTTCACTCAAAACGTATTCTCATAGAATTATTGTATAATCTTCATATCTACCTTTATCATCATCTCTCACAACCAACCCAATAGGTCATACGTGACAATATATCTTCACCAAATTATCAATTCCCTATATTCCATTGCGTGTCATATATGTGCCTCTCATGATCAATGGGTGATGGTGATGACAAATATTGATCAGATCATGATTTTGTTTGGACCAAAGTCCAAATCTCAGTTAAATCAATAATATGCAAAGGAGTTGGTGAATCATATCAACACAATATAACTTTTTGAAAAAAAAAATAAAAAATGTTGAGGAAAAAGCAGCTTCTAATTAATTGTTGCTCTAACTTAAAGACAACATCTCATATGGCTCCAAATATGCCTCAAATTCAAATTTGGTGCAAAAACCATACAACATTTGTTTGAAAATACTTTTTGTTGGTTGAACTTTTGTACTAGTAACAACTTAGTCCGTAAACTTTAGTTGATACCAATCTGGTCTTGATTCTTTCTAATTTATAATAGTTTAGTCTTATTGAAAGAAATCTGATTGAAATTAAATGTCAATTCTTTTACGTAAGGATTTAGTCGTTATAGTTTATAAACAAATTTCATCCATATCAGTTTATGCTACATATGTAAAAATTTTCGTTAAATTTGAAGAAAATATATTGACTAAATTATTACTTTATTAAAGTTTAAGGACAAAATTGTTATATGGTTTTTAAATAACATAGGCCATATACTTAAAGAGTTGTTTGGTAGTGATTTACAAAAAAAAAATCACTTTTGTCATTTTCAAAATCATTCTTAAACATATTTTTAATATTGAAAATCAATTTTTTGATGATATAAAAATTACATTTAAAAATATAAAATTAAAGATTAAATTAAATTTTAAATAATTAAAGTCCCACCATAGTGTGTGTTTTTAACATGAAATAATTATTAAAATCACTCTCAAACATATACTAAAAGTAGGATGTTGTCTTCGAATTGACGACTTTATATTTCATTTATATTGAAAAGAAACGATGATATGAAATATTTAATTAAAATAATATTTTTATATAATGTGTCAAATGGTAAATAGAAAAATTAATTTTGTCAATAACAAGTAACAATAACTTACCAGCAGGGTTTAAACATTCCATTCTTTCCTTTGAAGTTTTTCAACTCCAACCATTAATGGCCCAACTAAAAGTTTGGAAAGGGAAGATTTTATTTTATTAAAAAAGGAAAGTAAATAATTAAAAAAAAATTTCATATTTCCATCTAAAGTCAGAATCATGACAACCATCTATATTTCCCTTTTAATTTATTGTCAAACATCCAATGGCTCAATTAAAACGCTTCCTTCTTTTACTGCAAATCAAAAATAAATAAATAAATTTGATTAGCTAATTTAAAAATATGGTTAAAAATTAAATGACTCTTAATTAATGCTAATTATTATGGGATTTGGGGCCCTTTCAGTTTCATGTAATGAATTCTCATTGGTTGATAATTCAACAGTTTCAAAATCTTTTGATGCATGACATGCCACCTATCATCTTCATTATTGCCTTTTCTTTCAACCATCATTTTCCCAAAATCTTAATTTTTAAAAATAAATATTGAAAAAAACCAATTTTTTGATAATCAGTTTAATTTAATCTAAGTTTTGAGTTTAGTTTTAGTTTGTTTTTCTGAATTCAAAATGGTATAGTTTTAGTTTGTTTTTCTGAATTCAAAATGGTAAGATTTGAGTATTTTTTTTAAAATTTTTATTCTGATCCCTAAATTTTAAAGCCTACACTTTTAATATCGATTTTTCATTAAATAATTGCTTTAGTTTTTAATATTAATATCAATTAATTAATTTTGAAGAATTATTAATTATGTTTCACTGTTTTTTTTTTTATCACTATTGAATTTAATTTTAAAATTACACACCACAATTAATTTTAATTAATTAATAAACATTAATATCAAAAGAATACTTAGTGGTATAAATTTTAAACCTAGAAATGAAATTAAAACAAAATTCAAATTTCACTAGTCAAATTGTGACATTTAAATCTAAGAACTGAAATAAAAATCAAATATGAAGTTGAATGACTAAAATTGTAACATTTTGAAATTTGAGAACTAAATGAAATCTAAATCCAAAACTTAGGAACGATATCAATTTTTTTTTTCTTTTCAATAAGTTAAAAGTAAAATAAATTGAATAAAAAGGGAAAGATTGAGATAAAGAAACTTTCTTAGATTCTAAGATCCAATGTCCAAAATGGGGTCATCCCCAAACAGAAAAATATATTAGAAAAAGAGAACCTAAATTAATGTAATAAAAGAACCCACAATCAGAAAAGAATTTTTTTTTTAATTTTTATTTATATATAAATTGAGATGATGTGGAAAGGCACAGCCTTTTTTAAGCTATATATATATATATCATCAATCCTTCTTTAGTTCCAAAAAACCAAGTGGAGAGAGGGAAAATGGGTTTTGCGGCGGCGGTGGTGTTGGTGGTGGTGATGGCAGTGATGCCGGAGATGGCAGTGGCCGCGGTTTATAAGGTTGGCGACGCCGCCGGGTGGACTATCATCGGCGGTGTCGACTACAAGCAATGGGCTGCTACTAAGACTTTCCAGCTCGGCGATGTCATCGGTAACTTTCCGATCAACATTATTATTTTTTTTTTCTGGAATTTGAAAGATTTGGATCATAAAAAATGAAAACTCATTTTCATGTTTGGTTCATCTTCATGCTTTTTTATTGCCCAATTTTCTTCTTTTGTTTCTTTTTTTTTTCTTTTTTACATATGATTTTTTTTTTTTTTTTGTGAATTATTGAAAATTAGATTCTCCTTTAAACCCATGCTTTTAAATTTCTCACCTTGATCAAATAACTTCGTATGTCAAAATTTAATTCAATCATAATTTGCCTCATCTTCCTTCTTAAAAGTCGAAGATTAAACCTCCCATCGTGAAGCTATTGGGCTAAAAAATACTTCTATACATTTGAATATTGTAAATACTACTCTTATATTTCATAAAGTTTATGAACTATTTATAGAGTAAAAATCACAATTATTCAAATTTAGAATTGGGACGGAACACCATTTCTGTGTCTCAATTTTTTTTTTCCACTTTAAGGTTTTTGGTTGCATGTGAGAGGGTGTACTTTTTTTTTGGGGGGGGGGCATTTCCGACAGAAAAAAAAAGACTTAGATAATGGAAATAGAGTTGAAAAAAAAAAAAGAAACTTCCAAAAATAAAACAAAAAAGGGGAAGGGAAAGGGGGGAGCAATTCACCAACAGCAATTAGTTGGGCTACAAGCATGTGATAGTGGGCCACAGATAATGGGCCTTGTAGGGCCCATTTGTACAAGCTTTGCCACCCACTCACTCACGCCTTCGTTATTATTGCAACTTCTTGCTTTTCACTTTTTTCTTTCCTTTTCAAATTCCATAATTGTCCTTTTTTTGTATATCCATTTTGCAAGGGACAATTTCATAGCTACTTACTTCTTTACCTTTACAATAGAATAGTATAGTTTCAATTTCAATTACTTTCAAATATTCTATTTTTGCTTATTAACTTTATTTAATTTTCATTTTCAAACTTGTTAAATTTTAAACAATATCAAAAAATTTGTCAATAACTTATGAGGGGCTCGTTAAAACTTTTCTAATATTTACAAACCTAAATTACACATATATATACAAACACACACAAATCTAAGAGTTCAAAAACTAATTTTTAACCAAAACCTTAATAATTTTTAATATACTATACATTTATGAATTTGATTTTCTATTCCCATTTACAATTTATATGCTTTCATAGGTCTAGTTTTAAACTATAAACTTTCAAAAACACCCATTTTTAGTATATTTGTGCACAATTTAAAATCATATGTTTTCAAATTTGATGTTAGACGCATACATTTGACTTATAGACACAAATCTCTTAAATTTAGGGACAAGTAGGAATAATTGAAAACATAAAGTTGAAACTATGTGTTGCATATTCTAATGTGTTTGAGACAATTTCTCGACTAATCTCACATGATAATTCAATTATCTTTTAGTCCTATATGAAACTAAGCTTTTTATTATCACAAGATTTTATATCTAATGATTATTATTAGACAGTAGCATTTGTGTTGGGTTTGGAGAAAAATTAGGGTTTTGAAAAGCGAATGAAATGATGGGGTTCGTTTTTTCAGTGTTTGAGTACAATCCCCAATTTCACAATGTAATGAGAGTAACGCATGGGATGTACAAATCATGCAATGTGTCACGCCCAATTGAGACCCACACTTCCGGCAACGATTCCATCACAATTGAAAGCAGAGGCCATCACTTTTTCCTCTGCGGCGTTCCCGGTCACTGCCAGGCCGGCCAGAAGGTCGACATTAATGTCCAACGCCTCACTTCCACCGCCGCTGCCCCTCAGCCCTCTGCCTTGGCCTCTCCCTCCGTCACCATTGCACACACCCCCGCCGCACCGGCACCCAAAGCCGCAGCCCCTCGCCTCGCCGCTGGATTTGTGCTATTGCTTTTGGCATTCTCTGTTGTAGCGATTGGGGTTCCTGCTCTTGCTTAATAAACTTTTCTTTGATTGGGCAACTAATATCTTCTTTTCTTTCATTAAGTTTTAGGGTCTTTTTTTTTTGGTAGAAGATTTTTGTATTTTGTAATGTCAGTTTGTTGGTGCTCTCTTTCTTTATATATACATATGTTTTTCTAATTTTAAAGAACTGTACTTTGGAAATAATGAAAATGGTCATTTGCCTCATTTCATCTTGAGTAGATTATGGTTAATTAGTTAGTTTGTGAAATCAAAATAAAAACAAAAATCAAATGCATTCATCAGACTTTGAATTATTCTCTCTTCTAGTCTACTAATAATTCTTACCATTTCTTTCTTTTTTATTCATATAATTCTTACTTGGTATCGTTGAAAATTTTCTGTATATACTTTTTTTATAACAATAAAAGTAGATGACGAAGATTTAATCCTCAAAAGATGAGCTGTGTATGCCAACTACGGTTGAACTATATTCACTTTAGACTCAAAAAAGAAGTCTCAAATAGACAAATGAGTGGATTCTTGGAGTAACATTGACAAAGTTAACAAAAAAAGAGAGACCATGGTAATCTATGTTTTTAAAAAAATAATAAAAAATTATGGTTTTGATACTTCTGAATAAATCTATCATATAAATTAAAGATTATTACACAATAAGAAAAGCACTATTTGTTGAATTTAG
Organism: Citrullus colocynthis; assembly: GCA_031780015.1. Classification (NCBI taxonomy): domain Eukaryota; kingdom Viridiplantae; phylum Streptophyta; class Magnoliopsida; order Cucurbitales; family Cucurbitaceae; genus Citrullus; species Citrullus colocynthis. Next base: position 1,565,732 of record QLSR01000464.1, on the reverse strand, counting down.
TGAATTTGAAAACATAAAATATAATTTAGATTCTCTACCAAATAAGCCCTTAATTAAAAACGCTATAAACCTTATACTTTCAAATTTGTGACAATTTAGTATATAAACTTTGACAAATAGCAATTTAGGCCATGTAATTCAAAATTCGTAATGACTTGGTCGCTATTGTAAAAAAATTTGTAGGATTTAATTTGAAGAAAATCATACATGTGAATAATAAACAGATCCAAGATCAAAATTTTTAATAAATTATAAATAATGTCATGACATAACTAAAAAAGGTCATTGTTTTAAAACGTCAAAACTGTTAAAAAATATCTTCAAATATAACAAAATGTACTTACAATAGACAGTGATAGACTAGTCTATCACTGTCTATTAGTACATTTTGCTATATTTATAAATATTGTAGTTCATTTTGTTATATTTGAAAACAACCCAATTAAAAATAAAGACTAAATTTTAATAAAATTTTTCATGAAAAGGATTAAATTGTACTAAACTTCAAAGTACAGTGACTAAGTTTAAGAACTAAATTATTATACAAAGATTATTACTTCCTCTAAAGTTTAGAGATCAAGGCATTTTTTAACCCAGTTTATTAGTTCAACTTATGCCATATGTGGGGGTGGAAATTCAACTTTTAGTTCAGGTTTAAATTTCTTAACCAATTCAACCATACTAGTAAATTAAGTTATAAAAAATGCATGTTTGTAAAATAAAAGAAAAAGATATTATCCCAATTATTTATATAACAAATATATATATAAAAGATGTAATAAATTCATGAAAATTTTCCTTTAAAAAAGTGCATAAAGGACAATATTAGGTTTCTTCACGCCTCTCCCTTCTTCACCTTTTATATTATAAAAGATGGAGACAGGACAGGCTAAGGTAGACGGGTAAAGGATGTATTCTCCCATTTTCATACCTAAAATTCATTTGGAGATAAGGAAAAAGAAAACTTTTCATTCCCATTATCATGTGTTTCTTTTTCTAATCTCTCAAATAAAAGCAAGTATGATGACTTTATCCCAATTCCAAACAAAGATTCCCCATTCCCAAATCTTGAACAGCAAAACTTGTTCAGAGGCCAATCCCCACCACAAATTTCACAGAGCTTCCCAAGTTTTTTTTGGTTACATCCATTCCTGTCTCCATCTCAATCCCTTTACATTCCTGATTTCTCCCATTCCCAAGTGTCCCTATAAGGTCCAGTCACATCAATCCAGCATATTTTCATAGCCTGATAGTAAGGTATGTATCTAATAATGTCAAAAACAAAAATAAACTAACCAACTCTACAATATTCCAAAAAGTTACCAAAGCCATTTTTTTCTATCTTTACATTCTATGATACAATACAATGTTGCAGATACCTGGCTTGGGCTTGGAATCCCAACCAGCAAACAATAAAGAATTATATTTCCTAATGGGAATATGAAGAGAGAGCTTAAAGTGGTAATAATCTGACCATCTTAATCTTTGCAGCTGCTACATGATATTTATTAGCCATCTGTGCTATTGACCAGAAGTCCATTAAGAAGTGGGCTCTCTACGTCCCCATTCCTTGTATGTACTCTTCTATCTGGACGACGAGCTCTGTCATTATAACAATATTGAAGAATAATAAGTTGAGTTTGAAGAGATTATACAATTGGTAGGATTTTTTTACATTACTTCTTTTGGCACATCGATTAAAGTGACAAAATCATAAGAATCAAGCATCATGGCCTCTAATTCCAAACAAAGACATTTTCAAGCATTTCCCATCACAATCTTGGAAGTCTCACAGAATGATAGACATCTAGGTCAGAGTGAGTAGATGCATCCTTTTTATGAGTTTTACTTTAAACCCAACTCTAGAAGCTATTGGAATATAATATGTATTTTGGCAGACAAGTAAAGCATCATAGAGAGTCAGAGACCTTACACTAGTCGATTGTAGTTCCATTGCATCCGAATCTTCGCTATCCTGCACGGGAGGTGTATGTTTCTTATTAATGTCCAGACTTGTGTATTTGAAATATATATATATATATATATACTATTTGGAAGTAGTATTTGAAATATTAAACGTGGTAAGGCAGCTACACTACCTCTATCAACAAATCCTTTCGAGTAATCAAACCAACCACATTTGATGGACGGGGAACCACAAATGCGTGTCTCAGACCTAGTTGCCGGAAAAGATTATAGACCTATGCCATTGCAAAATACAACGTTTGGATTCTAAGATTATGGAAACCGTAATTCCCTCAAAAATGATAAATAACATATAACTAAACAAAATTATGAAGCAAATAAATTTCTCACCTTTGTCAGAGACATATCCTCTGGGACAATATATGGAGATGGATTCAGATACGGAAGTAGATCAATGTACATTTCCAAGTCCTCTGAACTAAGATTTATATCATCAATAGAAATTCCTTTACTGGAAGCAGGTTTCACAAATTCACTGAAATTGTGCCTGGAATTTCAAAAGAATAAATCAAAGTTCAATGAAAAAGTGAGGATAACCCATCCATTATAATCTCAGGACTCGGATCAAGTATCACTTACCTGCTTGATATAGATCCTCTTGGATCAGAAGGCACGGGACTGTGCTGAAAATCTACTTTGGACTGCAGAAGTCCTAATAAGTAACTGCATCAACAATCATATGGTAAGGATTTATGGAATGATTGAATCATAACCGCCACCCCAACACCAATAAAAAGGAATAAGAGAAGATTTGGTGTCTTGTCAATTCACTCTATACCTTCTAAGCATTAGTCCAATGACACGCGTTTCTCCATTTCGAGAGTAATCAATCACCTAAGGGGCAAAGAAGCACAGGCTTAAGAATAGGTGAATGGATGAGGAGAAAAAGAAGAGTTTAGCTATACTCACAGGAAAGCCATTATGTTGGTTGCTCCGTAAAATACTAACAACATCAGCAACCTTAACAACACGGGGGAAGGAGACAACCTTCAAATAGAGAAAGCAACGTATTGGTAAGTAAGAATCTAATACTATACATATTATCCAAAAAAATTGCAGGTAAGCCACTCGTTTCAATTGTTTTGAACCACACAAATTGTCCTCCATGCATATACATTACCCAAAACTCTAATTTTCTTTTCTTGATATAGCATTTTTTTTTTCTCATGGGTTCTAATGAAACATCTCTGTCTGGATAATACTCTGTACTCAAAATATACTACGAAAGGAGTTTCAGGAATAAGTGAGGATCACCCTTTTTCCACACGCTTCCTTTGCTGTAATTTTCCGCATCTGGTACTTTGGTCTTGATTCCAGTAATGGAATACCCCTCAACTGGGCTTGCTCTTCATACAGGCCTTCATTAAAGGCATCACCAACAGCCTGAAGTGATTATATAAATAAGAAACTTTCACGTGCACCCATGAATAAGAAAAGATATATACATATGTTGACTTACCTTGGACATCAGAAGTACAAGCATGATGAGTGGTAAAAATTTCAAATTGTTTGAAATTTCAACCATGATGACACACAGAGACACTGTCATTCGCATAGAGCCTCCCAGAAAAGATGCAGCACCCAACAAGGCATATCTAGAAAACCAGTAAGATTTGGAAGAATGTTAATGATTTTTATCATATGAAGATAGAATAAAATCTTCTATTGAACTTTTGCCATGATTTCATTTGCCAATGATTAACTTTTGATTTGTGTCCTTAAACCACAAGTTTTTGTTTTCTAAGCGATTCTACGATTTCTGTCAATCAAGTCTTTTCCTGTAATCCCCTTTAGCTCTTGAGAAGGTTTGTCTAGCTTTTATGCTGCTTTCCACTGGAATGCAGTTTGTTTCTAGAATGGATTCTTTGCTAGAAAAACGGTTGTGTACACTGGCCCTAACCCTATTAACTTGGTCAATTTGCCCACCTAAAAGTGTGGCTTGCCAAAATTTTATATTTCCCTTTTTTCCATTCTTATTTTGGTATTTCCCATGAATGCTATTGGCAAGCAAATTACCCACAGCTTAATTTGGAAGAGAAAAATGGCTGGCCAAAATCATCATATCCCGCATGTTCTCCACCACTTTCTCAATAACAAATAAATTAAAATAGAGCATCCACAGAATAAGTAAAGACTCACGTTCCCTCTTCAATGTTGGGCTTCTTGTAGAAACTAACAACAAACTTTCCAACCAAACGTCCATACGTAGATCCAATCATTATACCAGGAACAAATTGACCAGCAGGAACTGCAGTGCCAAATGTCACGACAGCTAAAGTATAAAACATAACCTGAAAAATTAGAAGAGTGGACGGAAAATTTGAAAACAATCATATAAATCAAGTTCCTCATGACATAGCACAACTTAGTGATTTTATTCCTTATCAATTCTAAAATGAAGAATATTTTCACTACGATAATGAAAATATGAGGCAGAACAACAAAAGAGCACATGAATAGTGAACAAAGAAAAATATGCTTTAAACTAAGTGAATATGGTTACCAGAAAGGTCAATAAACTCCGCGCACTGAATTCATGCATTGTTTTTGCACTGAACAAATTTCTTATGGCATCATCCTGGATAATTTATAGCAAAACCAAGGTTAAAAAAAATATTATTCAGAGAAATGGAAAAGCTCAGCAGAAATTTGAAAAATGAAAAAAGAAAAACCTGGGTGTTAAAGAAGATGGTTGCAAGGTCATTGTATTCGTTGTCCTTACTGCAATAAAACTGGAAGAAAAAAAATAGCGATGATTAGGCAAATTTTAGTGCCAAACTCCAAGTGTGCATAGCTCCTGTTAAATTAAATTAGGGATGCTATAGCTGCCTCTTTAAACTGATTAAGATGATATGAGATTAGTATTGTTATTGCATCACATGCACATGCATGAAAATTACAAGGCAATAACAACAAAAGATGAGCAATATTGATTCTTACATTAACATAATTGCCATATGTTCCTGGAGGCCTTGGGCATTCATTTCCTAATTCAGGATCAGGTTTGGGGCATGGAGTACATTGCCTTAGAAGTGGTAGTCCGAAGGAAATAATTGATGTCAATACTGAGATGAGACAAGCCTCAATGATCTGAAATTTTTCAAGGGAGTAGAATTGTCTTGAGTGTGAAAATGAAGTAATTGGGGAAGAAGAATTGCATAATGAAGAAACAATAGACATAAATCATCATTAAACTTTTGTGCACCTTGACTCGGTTCCCCTTCTTGTGCAAATGGTTTCGTCGCCAATAAGTAATGTAAAGAGTAAGCTGGTTGAATAATGCTCCTAAAAGAATAACCAAAAGAATGAACATAAAACCTATTCCCTGGAATTGGAAATTTATCTAGGCCAACTGAAAGGGCATGACTAAAATTACCAACCTAATAAGCCTCCAATAACCCCAATCACAGTCATGGGCAACAACTCCCCAAAAGAATAGTCCTCTTGGCCACTAAAAGTATAACCATTAGGAAATAAAAATTCAAAGGAGAAATAGGCATGCATGGAAGGCATGCATAGATTATAAACCTTACTCTGATATGTCCCATATTATGAAACCACCAGAACCAAAATGTCCACACTTCCCACTCTTACACCATCCCATAGCTGCCCGCACCACAACAGCCACCACAGCAGAAGTGAAAAACACACGCCACAAAAGTTGACTCTTCCACCTTCAAAGTCAAATACAAAATTCACATATGCAACTTTCTCAAATCAATAATATTATACTCATCAGACCACAAGGCCTCTACACACTCAAGCAGAGACAAAGGAAAACAACTCATAATGTGTGAAGATAACTGAACGGCAGTATAGATTGGGTTAGTTTTTCCAATTGATCCCTATAGTTTCAGAACTAATAACGCAAACCCTGTAGATTAATAAACACTTACTTTTAGCAATGCAAATGTTTTGACTCGAACCCAAACTACAAGGATCTCAAAATATTATTTTGCTCATAAATTAACAAAGAGAGGAAAGAAACATTTTATCACTGCATAAGTCAGCTTTCAAGCATGCTGACAGGAAGAAATGTGTTTACCAAGATGTTACTTCTTCCAGTGCAAATAATACACCACCAACTGGAGCTCTAAAAGCTGCAGCAACTCCTGCTGCACACCCACAGGTTACCTTTCAAAATGTTAACCCAAAAAAAAGGGAGAACAATAAGATCTTTGCCTTTACGACCACCAATAGTTAATACTATAAGGACGTAAGCTTAATATAAAACTGCAAACAATTGTGAATAGAAAAAACTTAGTAAAAACTATCAAGTTCTCCCAAGTCCAATACATAAAAGTAAGACAAATAACAATTAGGCAATATGTGTATTAAATGATGCAAAAGGAAAAATTAGATCGTGGCTTTTTTAGAAAGGTGGACAGATAAAATGTAAAATTAAAATGCTAAAAATAACTTACAAGATCACGACGATCCCGGTCACTCTTGAACACTTGTAACCACCTGGAATTTAGATGATATTTAGCAGATCCACCCTGATTTCAAAATTAAAGAGACAAAAAAATAATTATTTTCACTAACCATTCACTAATAATTCATCTCAAAGGACTTTTCTTTCTAACTCGTAGGATATGGTGGTGGAAGGTTGTAATGAGGTCACAACCACTTGACATGACCTATTCTGGATATTCACCATACATTCTTCAGAAAAAAAATTAAAACAACTTTCATCGAAAAGAATGAAAGAATATAAAGACATACAAAAAACCAAAATCACAAAAGAAGGAAACCCCACTAAAGAAAGAGGCTCCAGCTATACAAAATAGTTCCTATAGAATAGTTAGGAAAAGTCTTTGAAATCGAATCCTAGAGGGGAAGATAGAATTTGATAATGGACCAAACATCACTAGGATCCCTTTCCACCCCTCCAAACAATTCAAAGGTCTGCAACTTATAAATCTGCCTACTGCAAACAATAACTTTCACCCTAAGTTCTGCAAAACAACACTAATGATTTCCCAGCTTTCAGGTAAGAACTGATGGTATGTGTATGTGTGTGTTGGCCATATTTCATTCTATAGGTCAACCAAGCCAGGAGATACATGTCGGGGCCCTTGAACGTCATGAATTGAAGAATTGAATACCAGTCTCAATTTCAAATGGATGCCAAACAACTATGACACTAAAGTTTGAGACAAGTTTGGAATAACAATAAAACTTTGTCTGTAAATGGGACGTAAACATAAATAGACAAAACCAAGTTAAACCAAACATGGATTAATAAAATCTACTTTCTCGTCGGATTCTGAAAATATTAATTGTCATGAGAGTACTGCTCCAAGAAATTTGTGCTGGCTTACTTGTCCTAACAAAGAAGCAATGCAAGCGCCTGTATGTACAAGAGGCCCTTCTTTGCCTAAAGCTAATCCACCTCCCACTGAACCAATGCTTCCAAATATCTGACTTATACCAAGATTATGAAAGGAAAAAAATGAGAAAAATTAAAAAATATATCTGCAGAAAGTTTCGCCTATAAGGACATAGGGGGGTTACCAATTATACCTTTCCAATTAAGGTTCTGAAGAAAAGGACACCGTGTATGTCAATTCCTATTCATTTGAACAAAAGAAATACTTTCAAACATCCAAAAATTTTGTTATGACTTTACTGGGGGAGGGAAATGAAGAGCCATCAATAATATGACATACCATTCAAATAGCCCTTGATTTCAGGTATGCCAGATCCAGCTGCTGCAGGAGCGAAGTGTGTGACTATATATACAGATGAAAACACTAGACCCAAGTTGATTGCTAAGTATACTATAAAGCCAGCCACATATGACTTTTGAATTAGGGCAAATGTCAATGAAAATTTCCAGCCAGCAAAGTTCTCAACAGCCATATTAATGAAAACTGCAGCCAATCCTGTGCCTGAACAAAGCCAAGAGAAATCATTAACTTGACATGACAATAAGAACAACCAGATGCTTCCCGCGGTTGAATAAAATTATGCAAAAAGAAAACCATAAAATGTCCAATGCTTTCAGTTCAATCACCTTTCTTTCGCTCCATTTACCAAGTACTACTAACAATTACATTATAACTTAGATTAAGATCTCCAACTAAAAAAAGTATCACACTACCCACATATATAAGACAAATTCGCTAATTTCATCCATAAATTCATACGACGAGTATAACTAACTAAGTATATTTCACTTTGTACACTTTGTTAACATAAGTAATAGTAAATAGTAGTATGGAAATTTTGTTAAAGTAAAAGGAAGCTGTCATCATACCAATGCCTATGAACAAAGCATACAGCCACTTAACTGCCACGCTATAACCAACAAATAATTTCCCTCTTTGCGCCTACAGAACACCAAACACACATCGTGAGAAGAAGCGTAAAAACATCATCCACTCAAGTACCATTTCATAATTAAAGAATTATTCTTCAACCGAACACAAGAAATTTTGAAGTAATCAGAATTTTGCAAAGACCAGCAGAAACAAAACTGAATGAAAGTACCTGCTCATCCCAGTAAGCATAATTCTCGATGACCTCATAATCAAGGCTTTCGACGCCACCCCCATCGTTCTTCTTCAAGATACTAACAAGGTCATCCTCATTTTCGTCGGTGTTCGGAAGACGAGACCACATGTTTTTTGCTCTGTCCATTCCATTTTGTAGCTGATTCGACAGCATGGTGTATCAATTCTGATCTAATCGTGCAACAACTCAAATGAACCCTAATTTTGACTACAATCAAACTCCAAAACTCGAAATTTGTAATGGATTGGAAATCGGAGACAGCCGCAAAATAGTGGGTCGGATTAAAAATTTTTAGAAAAATATGAAATCTAGAGGAAAGAATCCCTGAAAATGACGAATCGAGATCGTAATAAAGGAGATTGCAGCTGAAGAAGTGGGGAATTCAAAAAAACTGAGTTGGGTATAGAACAATCTTTGTGGATCGCCCGGTTCTTAGCGTTCAATCGACTCAAAAAGAAGTAGAAATTAATTAGAAAGAAGATTGAGAATTAAAGATTTGGAATCAACAGTAAATCAACGTACATGGACGACACTCGCACAACACAACACACCACACCACCAAAAAAAAAAAAAAAAAAAGACATACTAATAATAAAAATAATAATTCATTCTAAAGTACAATGAAGAAATGGCTTTGTTAAATAACTTTCGGTTTTGTTTCTATTTCCTCTCGAGATTTCAAAAGGTATATTCTATTTTTTTCAAGAGGTTTTTTGAAATTTTAGTTTTGTGTCAAATACAATTTTTTCTTAAAGATTCACAAACTTGGATAGAATCTTAATGGAATGTTTATGGCAACATAAAATTCAATATTGTATCTATCTTATTTATAAGGAAAAGCTATTCGACACAAAATTGAAAGTTTTCAAACATATTAGACATTGTTAAAGTTTATGAACCTTTATGTCACAAAATTGAAAGTTCCAAACTTATTAGAGATTTGGCCTACATGATTTTGTTTTTAGAAATAAATCAATTTATACTCTAATCTTTGGAGTTATATTAAAACCTGAAAAGTTCATAAGCATATTGTTTTACACTTTATTGCATTCATTTGGAAAAACATTAGTTACCATGTATGGAAACTTATAATTGTATTTATTGAACTCTTAAAATTTTTGTATTATAACCAATTTGGATCCCCCATTCGAAGACTGTCTATGCATCAATTCTCACACGAACTTCTTCACATAATGGTTAATGAAATGAGTAATACCTAGTAAGATATTAGACACACAGTGCATAGCGAGATAGCTCTTTGAACTACACTCACGTAAAAAAAAAAACATATATATTATTTTAATTTCATTTTCTAAGTTGAAGTTTTGAATTTCCACCCAAAAATGGACAATCTTATCCTTTTTTTAGTTCAACAATTACAAAGATGGAGATCAAACTATTGACACTTAAAATGATAATTAATGTCTTATCTACTAAGCTAAGTTCAAATTGCTCAATGTTGTTCAATTTTAAAGATAAGGTCAAATTGTATGTTAGACAGTGTCTTATTATTTAATGTTAAAGTAACCATAAATGAAAAATTGGAAAGTTCAAATCTTTTGGAAAAAAAGAAATCTTTATCATTTCATTAAAGCTCCCCAACGACTTTATTTTGGAAAAGGTAAATGTCCATGATATTAACGAATTATCAAAGGGAACAAGTTATTCATAAATGCAAACACATTATCTTAGAATAAATTAAATCAACCAAAAACAAATATTAAAAAGAAAAGTCTCAATGAACGAGTTTTGTTTTGGAGAGGGGCATGTCGCAGTCCTGAGTTATTTTCTTCACTTTACTTTTTTCTTTTCTTAAGAGGTCATTTTCTCATTAAAATAAACAACTTATATATGCTATCTTCTACGTCAGTTAAATGATTAATATTTTCCATTAAATTCCAAATCTGTAGTAGAGCTATCAAAATATAATAACACCCAAAATCAATTCAAGGAAACACTCCAATGCATATGATCCAAGCCTTGACTTTTTACTCTTCATTAGTAAACAAATACTTAAAATTATATTTTTTCCTCACTTCAAAAGTCGTTTCGAACAAAGCTTTACAGTAAGATTCCTTTTCTCCATTTGCTCAGTGTTGAATTTGCTTTGCTTTCCTCAATCCGTCACACACAGAAAAATCTGGGATTTTTCATCATATGGCCCAATACTTCCTTGATAACATAGATAGTCAAACGTTGCTTAGAAATAAACAAACTTAGGACAAAGCATTTCCTTTCATATTTATTTACAAACATTGTCTGCATTATAAGAACATTGAACTAATTGTCTAATTTGCTTTTTGTAGCTTTAATGCTTTTCTCTTCGCTTAAGGTAATGCTAGGTCATTAGACAATGATTGTTTGGTCATTGAGAATATCTCAATCTTTTGTAATGCTCAATGCAATTTCCAAGTTGTCAAATAGGGATGTTAAAATAATACGAAAAATCCGATCAATCCAAACCAACCGAACTTAGTATTAATATTAAAAAAAATATACATATACATATATATACATATATATATAACTTAATTTCATGATCTTTTAGATTTTAAAAGAATTTTTGTACACTATGGAAATAAATTTTTCAAAATAAACTAAAATTGATTTGCTAATCTTATTTCAATATGTGAAAATAGTCAAATAAATTCTCTAACATATTAACATGCTACTTTTTAAACAAAGGCTTAAATAATAACAAAAAAAACTACGTCTAATTATGATACTAAACAATGGAAAAAAATACACAACAAGATTACAGTGGCCAAATGTTGACTCTACCTAGGAACTCTAGGTATGACTTTCTAACGGAGGTGTTGCAAATTACTGACTCAAAGTACGGCCTTGATTGTAAGTTGTAACTTGTTAGTAAACATTGTCGTAGTAGCTTTGTACAAACTTTTACCACATAATCTATTGTAATAAGTACTATAACATGTAGAGGTGAAGATTCAACCCTCTAAAATCTTAGAACTCAAGGTTTTAGAAGTCAAGGACACAGTTCTACGACCTATAGAACAAATCCACTTCCAGTAAATTCGTGGTATGATACCAAATTCACTGGTACTTTTGTTCCAACACCACAAAATTCATCATTATTGCAGTAAGTATTACAATATATAGAGGTAAGATTTAAACCTCTGAATTTTTTTTAATTGTTTTTGGGTCAAAGATATATTTACCACTTTTTCAAGACAAAATATGCATACATAGATTTGTTCTAACATTATTGCACAGAAGCATGAATGAATTTAAGAACATGATGGAATCAAAAGGCAGAGAGAGAGAGAGAGCAGACCAGAAGTGAGCCTTTTTTTTGTATAACCATCCGTTCGCCAATTGAATACATGTCTTCCTACTGTACTTGTAAAGCACTGTCTTGAACAAGGAAAGGGAATGAGAACCATTCATGTTAAACCTTCCAACATACTCACAACTATAACCTAAGCAACTGTCAGAATTTAACTATTGAAGACTGGACGTAGAATCACAAATATGTTAATGCTTTCCCATCATTTCACTACACTGGGTTTCATCTTTAACTTGCTTTCCCTCTAGAAGAGCTCCATCAACTGCTGGGCCACGTCTGCATTTTAGCACGAGTGCAAAAGACAAACCACTTCAAAAAACAAGAATTATACCCACAAAAAAACCTTACAACAAACCTACCAAAAACCTTACTATTATTTGTGTTAAAAAAAAACCAAACCCAGTAGTATAATTACAGAACTTTCTGTCCATATCACTTAATATCCACCATTATTAAGAACCTTACTCTTCTCTCTTTCTTTTCCTAATATGCCGCCTAATGATCGGGGTCATATCACTTACGTTTTTAGAGTTTTAACAACTTTGGTCAAATTCCAGATACTGCAAAAGTAGGATTGATTCAAAAAATTGTTTTCAAAACTAATATTTTGTTTTCTTTAACAAATATGGGTAACTTTATCCTTCTAAGTGATTTTCTCCTACTTGTCAGCAGAGCTTATTTTGAAGGGCGATATGTTTATTCTAATAATTAAGTTGGTTCTACTAAAATCAGACTTGTAAATTATCATTTTTCAACTACAAAATATTCTTGAACTCTACATTAACTTTAGAAAACAGCTTTCAATAATAAAACATTTAAACAGGCACCTGCTTCTTGTTCTATACATGTGTGACTAAGATTTCAAAACTGGTTTTTCGTAGTGAAAATAAAAGGAAGAAAAGGTTGGCGTTAAAATAATTTTTGAAGCAATTACTCAATTGCTTTATATATTAGGACAGGAGAAAATATTCAGTTCTTCAAGATACCTTGGAGAATAGCTGGCGTTGCTTGGAACTCTTGCAAGATATTTTGATAAGGAGCAAAGTCCATATTCAATAGCTTGGCAGACAGATATGCAGCTCCAGCAGCTATCTGGTGGGGTTTAAACTGAAGCCAGAGTGAGGTCCTCAGCCTAAAAAGAAAAAACCACATATCAGCCTCGCATGCAACTACCACTACTGACATCACTTGTTGAAGAACGTATCAAACAGTTAAACAAACCATCTGGGTCCATTACTAAATAGGATGGCAATGTCTAACAGTACTTCAAAACAGAAAAAACATCAGCTCCAAATACACAACTGTATGTAACAATAAAAACTAAGAGCAGGAGCAAAGTAATTTCAAGCATTCACTTCAAATGAATAAAAGCAAGTCGTTTCTTCTTACCAACTAAAAAGCAGCAACTCAGGTAGAATATTTCCAAGAATCTCTGGAAGATTGCCGATAGTATCATTATCATATGATATATGTTATACCCCATATACAGATTACATCAAACTCCCAGGTAAATTTGGCAGCAGGGCTTTTGATTCCAGACTAATGCAACCCAAACTAAAAGACAGGAGGTTGTGGCATATTGCAAACAATCAAACTTCTCAAAGCAACCCACCATCTTCAGCTCTAAACGACGTAAATGTTGATCTGAACTGGAATGTCATCTAGCACTCTCATCTCATCGTGCTTGAAAGCATGCAAGCTAACCCCACTCACAGATACAACCCAAATTCCCAGCGTTGTACAAAATACAGATGAGAAGAAAAGATAATTCTTCCACACACACATATATATTGCATGTACGTATATAAATATATATAGTGTAATTAATGGTCATTACATTTTTCTGGTTATCAGCACGAGTTGTTTTGTCTGTACTCTGTAGGTAAGAACTCAGGTCTATGGAAAGTTGCATCTATCGTAAAGCTTGTACTTTATTAGAGGTAATTTTGCTCCAAGTCTTTAGGTCGGGACATCGGAGTTGATTTTCTCTTTTGGTCGGGAGCAAGACGGGTGGGGGAGGGTGGGGGTTCTACAGACAAAACTACCTTAAAGTTGCATCTATTCTAATGTTTGTACCTTGAAGGTAATTTTGCTCAGTCTTTGGGTAGGACGTGGTTCTTTTTATCTGTTTTGGTGAATCAACGGGCAGGAGAGGGTAGAATTTCAATGGACAAAGCTACCGTTACACGTGCATGCAGATTACAAGTTATTTATTTGATGATCGTGATTCTGATCATCATGATATAAATTGGAACAAACATCACCTGAGTGGAATTAAATTTAAAATTTTTAAGTCCAACAAATTGAATGCAAAACCTTGATGTCACTGAATATTTCAAAAGTTTACACCTTCAGGATTTCCTAAAATCACAACATATAAAATGACTGGTCAATAGATACATCATAACAAAAAAAAATTTACAGATTCATTCAAATAATCTTAGCCAGTGCAGCATGAAATAGGCCAGGCATGCATCTCTCCAACTATAGGTCAGCGCTAAATTTTTAAAACATAGATTAAAAAGTTTCAAAGTTATGAATAACAGAATAAACTATTAAAAATAAAAGCCAAACAGAGAGAGAAAGGAGTTCAATCCTCCATAGAAACGAAATAAGGGAAATTGAAACAAATTCACAATAGTTTCAAATTTTTAATAGCTTACAAAATCCAGAAAGGCAAATAACAAGAGAACGGCATTTATTTGACAACAGGAGCACCACAGGAAAGACCAATCAGTTGAATGTCCACTGGAGTGATGATTGTTAAGAGAATAGTTAATAAAAAAAAAAAAAGTTTCTTAAACATTCCAAAATTGCTAAGAGATGTAGATATTCACATGATGATTTTTACAAGATACACCAAAAGCAATATGTGAAAATGCAAGGACAAGAAAACATAGAACTCCTATGAGAAGGGAAAAAGCCATAAAAGTTTTACATCTCAGCAAATAATTTCAAAATCAAACCATCCCAATTTAAAATATATTTTTTTGTCATAAATGTATGTCAGTATTATACGATTTATGTGAAACAACAAAACTTCAGGTTTCATTATGATGGAAATACAAACACAAACGACAGAGAAAAAACATCATCTTCAAGAAAATAAGTTTAAAAAGCTTCAGTTATATATTCTATATCAATCAAGGATGGGAGAAAAATGGAAAATGAAGGAGACATACACAGTAAAGGAAACAAGCCTGCCGGATGCTATATAAGAATGCATACATTTTATCTTCTCTTAGTGAGAGGGAGAGATCCAAAATGATTTTATTTTAATTTTTTTTAATGATCTTCCACAATTTACATTCCATGCCTATCAAGATATCCCATATCCCTGATCAAAATCAACCCATCTTGAACCAGTCAAAGTAACACCACATGAGTTCCACCCTCTGACTCAAAACGATGAAAATACCACATGACAGTTTACCAAGTATAGATAGCAGTCAGCAAATATACGACTTACAAACATGAGGTGGCGCAAATTTAAGGTTTTCAACTAAAGGGCTTACTTGTAGACGTGCTAATGGAACATCAAGAACCCAATGACTTGACATATTTTTTTTTTCTTTTTTTGTGAGTTCAACATGGAGGTGGGGAGATTCAAATCTCAAACCTTTTAGTTGAGGGTAGAAACTTTACGTTAGTTGAACTAAGCTCACTTTGGCAACTTGACATGTTATTTATGTCGTAGATACACTTGATTCTTGAAACTTGAAAGGAAAGACCAAGAACAATTTTCTCATAGAACTAAATCCCTATTGTGACTTATTCTGTGCTGAATAGAAGCTCGTCTAAAGAAGTTGATCAGAAAAAAATTCTCTACTCAACTCACTTGACCATCCATCATAGGGACATAAGAACGAAAACAAAATCATTGGCAGGCGGTTCTCTAGGTTATAAAGACAATGGATAGCAGATCCAAGCTCATGAGCAGGCCCTTCTGAGGCAGAAAAATTCATAAGTAAAAAACTCCGTATATTTCAAGGTATAGGTAAATGAATGGCCCAGAGAGGACGCTCCAGAGAGAGAAGGAAAATATATCTTTTTGTTAAAAAAAGATACGCAGTAGGCTCATTGGCATCATTAGCACCAAGTACCAAGTCGATGGGGTTTATACATGGTTAAATTTACTTCACTTGTAAAACAAAAGTTTCCATGAACAGCATATCAATCCGCCAGCTAAGTATATCAAATAGGCGAGCATGCTAATCGTGCATAGATCCTGCAAATTATACGCATGCCAGAAGAATCAATAATTCATAGTAGGATAAATGTGCAAGGGTAGCTCGCTCTAACAAGAAAACAATTGACACAAGTAACAAACCATTTTGATCCCCAAAGGGAAAGAAGATCACCAGTGCATCCTCTATCATGTCACAATCAACGCCAAATTTCAAGAAATCTGTCATTCCACTGAGGTTCTTGCACCCACATATCCCAAATCTAATTTTTAACGTTACATCATTGACCTACTTTTCACAATGGCAAGGGCATGCTTACTAAATAGACTAGACAATCCAGAAAGATTCCTGAAGCAGTTGCAAGGACAAAATAATTGCAGAGAAGCAATAAATTGCAAGATCTCTATCTTGCAGGTACAAACATATTGCATGTTAATTCTCTTAACATTAATAAATCAAATGGACGGGTGGAATAAATAAAAGGTGATGAACTTACCCTTCACTTATCAAGTTCAGTGCAAGATTCACCAAGATCGACTGTGAAAGACCTATCTTATTAAGAACAGACATAAGAGGAGCATAGGGATGTTGTACGTTGAGTTCAAAGTTCAGAGTAGTCAGTATCAATTGCTCAGCCTCAGTTACTCTTTCACGATATTGCTCAAACCAATCCTGTTCAAGATGCATATTAAGATGTCATTATGATGGCATTCATAATTTGCAAAGAGAAAAGAATCATGGAATATTAATGATCATATAGCTTCTGATGAGAACTGCAGTTTAGTGATTATCACACTCTTATTAATTTATCAGGATTGTTCATTATAATCTTACCATTTGTCATATTGAAACCTAATCAGATGAACAAAAAAACATGTGGACATTGGTGAACAGAGAAAATAAAAGTTCTGTAGATTATCCTCAAAAATCATTGTGATTGTATTCTAACACTTCTTAGGAGAAAATTCTTCATAAACAACATCATACCATGTAAAGGATAAGCAAGAAAAAATAAAGGAGTCATGGACAATGAAGATTTCTGAGAATACTCACAACAGGGAGCATGTAAGATAAGACATTAAAATCCTGTTTGTGCAGAATTTCACATGAAGCTCGCAAGACGTTGTTCAATGGTCGTGGTGTCTCCTCTGATTTTGCAGCAAGGAAGAGTGCAGATGTGGCAATCAACTGCAACAGTGGTGAGTAAACAAAATGAACCAATTAATGCAAAATAATCAGATCACGAAATAAGGATGTAGAATGAATTGATACAATCAATATGAAGACTAGATTGGTGTACTCTATCATTACTGCTAAAATGCAACGAGAAAAGAAAAATATCATCCAATATGCACTATGTTCCACAAAGTGGTAAGGATAAAACAGAAGAGGGGGAATAGGAAGAAAAGAGTAGCAAAATTCTGAAATCTGAATCATTAGCTACAGTAACAAATGTAGGGAGCATAAATTATTACTCTCCAAAGGAATTTCAGTAACAAAGAAATTGATCAATAGACTAAAAAGTTCCTAATATCTCATTGATCACCAAACATAGAATCTACAGGTTGATTATTTTTTGAGATTAATGAATGTGAACATTGATCTTCTAGAGATTCTCAAGCCTTTAAGCAAAAGAACTTACAAATCTATCATGACAAGCATGTGACCTTCGAACAAAAAACCGATGGCATAGAATCATTGCAGTGCCAATAGTAGTCTGAGGTCTGCAAGAAACAATGACAAGTGTTAATAACTCCACGAGGCCCACAAATGGGAGGGAATCTCAAATATTGTTTTATTGGTAAATTAATAAATAATGCATTCACTGAACTAAGAAAGAAGTATCAGAGATTTAAATTACTTACAACTCAAGCTGCAAACCAAGACTCTGAAGGAAGGCACAGTACGTGTACCGCAGATGTGTTTCACGTATTGTGTCAATACCATCTTTTCTTGAAGGTGAACATCTCTCAATCTCATCTCTGGACATAAAAAAAGGCTCATCGTCTTCCATTATTGTGCGATCTCGTTTACAGCTGGCAGATGTAGAGACATCATCGTTGGATCTTGGAGGAGGGTGGACCAAATTGCTATAGATTGAAGGTCCATTATCATATGTCCTTGCCTGCCAATGATACCTCCCACTATCCTCCCAACGTGAAGCAGAAAACTTCCTCCTCTTAAAAGACTGAGGGTTATGAGACTTGATGGAGTTCAAAGTATCAGGCCTTGCATAAATAGACCTATCAACCTGCTCTTTATACTGCCCCAAGAATTCAAAATGGTTGCTACTATAGCCATAATCACAATAACTGCTCCTACTTGTCTTCTGATGGTGGTTTCTGACATCATATCGATTCAGGGTGGCCCAGTAATCATCATTAACCATCCCTCCTTGAGAACTGAAATTTCGAACACGAGCCATTCTTCCTGAGCAGAACAATAGCCCACCCCAAGACACACAAAAAAGGGTAAGGAATAATATCAAGTTTCACAGAAAACACACTAACTAAAATCATTCAAAATCTGCATACCATCAAGTTGTCTGTACTTTTCTTTAGAGGAGAAAGGGTTTCATTGATTAATAAAATAGAAGAGTCGGAACACTCTAAGCACCAGAATGTGAAGTAACAATTAACTATTAAGTTGTATGTATTGATCATTTAATTGTGACTTTCTACAGCACAAGAGGCTACTATAGAAGAAATAGAGAGGAGAATTCATGACTTCTAAGCTAATATCTATTAATAAAAGTTACATAACAAATGAGTATCACCATTCGAAACCTATATTCTTTCTTTTGAGTTTAATCTCTTTACCACAAAATTTCCTTCAATGCTCGGTAAAAAAGGGTGAAAAACACATAATTATGACACTGCCAACAGCTCCACAAAAAAAAAAAAAAAAAAAAAAAAAAAAAAAAAAAATAAAAAAA
>QLSR01000464.1:1519228-1531874 GCA_031780015.1 Citrullus colocynthis | reverse complement strand
AAAAAAAAAAAAAAAAAAAAAAAAAAAAAAAAAAACCTAAGTATTTGAAGGTTCATCCCCTCCATGTCCTTGCCACAACAAAAACACCTAAAATAGTTTGAATGACGGGTGTGTTTGTTTATAAATATCTCCTTTGGCTCTCTTTAAAACAAGAAAAGCCCTAATTGATGGCTTGTGTGCATTGCCGAAAAGATACTAGAGAAATGTCAATACTTAATTTTCTGACAAATTCAAGTAAATTCAATAAACTACTTAAAGACCCAACATTGGAAAACAAATTTTATATTCCTGAAGCAAATTCACCCAATATCCCTGCTCACTTCAAACTATTAAGAACAGAAAGCAACAAATCTATTAAAATCCTTTTTGGAAGTCAGTTGTAACAAACTTTATTCAAGCAAAAGTAAATAGTTGGTGTATAAAAACCTCTCGAAATCTATAGAGATATATGTGTGTGAAATTGTTTCCTACGTGAAAATTGAGAGGGAAGGAGAGGAACTTATCTATAAAGTTCAAAAACTCTTGAAATTTTAATCACTGAAATTTTCGGGAGTCTCTTTTACAATAGATGTAGGTTTTAACATTGAACCACAATAAACAGATCACTACGAAAGATAACAAAAAAAAAAAAAAAAAAAACTGAATAAACATTCTACATCCCCATGGAAGACAACTCTAGATCCAAAAAAAAAAAAAAAAGTACTCAATAAACAACTCACCCACGAGTGGCAATCGACGGCAGGCATGAGCAGCAAGTGATAGTGAGCAGAAGTGGCGATCCATGGCGGCACGAGCAGCGCGTGCGAGCAGGAGCAGAATCTCTTTTCTCGTGCAACAGAGGCTCTGGTGGGTCAACGGCGGTAGGAGTCGCGTGGGTCGACAGCCGGAGGAGCAGCGAGAGCGTGTGTCGTGGAGTCAGTCTAGCGAGAGAAGTAGGAGACCTCGGGGCGAAAGGGGAGCGATTTTGGAGGGTTTCAGTCGTGGAGTCGACTGCGAAGGAGGAAAATAAAAAAAGTGTTCTTTTCGTTTTTAAAAGGTTATAAATCGAAGCTTTTGCTCTCGCTCTCGTTCTCACATTTAATGACTTTTTTTTTTAGTCATAAATCAATGACACATAAAAACAGTCATGTATTCTGCCAAATCCTAAAATTTCCATTTTTTCCTGCCAAAAACTTGTGATTTTGGATTTAATGACTTTTTTTTCACTTTCTCATCTATTTTTGGCACTGTTCATAAGTCATTAAATGTATAATTTGTTGTAGTGTTCTAATCGTTTAATAGAAATCTTAAAAAGATATATATTTGTAACAAATATATGTATAATACGTATGATAAATTCAGGCTAAATTTGTGAAAACTTCTCAATCAATAAATGAAAATCATAAGAAATATTTTAAATTTAAAATTTGTTTCAGAAACATATAACAATAAAATGTAGTATAGGAAATAAATTAAAGAGGGCAACCAAGTATTATAAATTATAGAGAGATACATAATGATAAGAACATATGCATCGATTCTAAATACGAAAATTTTCGAATATTCGGACATTTGTGAAATATGATTTTAAAACAACTCATTTTTCCTAATTATTTTCAGTTATATTGAAATATCTCTATATTTTTTTATTTCATTTCATTATAATCCATATACTTCAATTACCAAAATTTAATCCATAGTAATTTAGTTTATATATTTTTAGTAATTTAAGCCTTTGAAATTAAGTTTGTAAGGTCATCAATAACATTGACAACAAAACTTCCGCTACAATAGTATGATATTAACCATTTTGGACATAAACTTTCATGGTTTTGCATTTGATGCCACTCAAAAGGTTTCATGTTAGAAATAATTTTCCTCATTTATATAATCATTATTATTTCACTCTCTAACCAATGTAGAACTTTGTTTACACCTAACAATTTAGACTTGTAGGTGTAAATATCATAATTTGTCTGACTAATATTTTATTTTTCATATCTTTTCATTTAATTTAGTCTTCACTTTTTTCCTTATCAATTATGGCTAAAACTCCCTAAAATCTTATAACTTCTTAAGGAGTGTTTGTTTCAAGGGTTGGGATTAGATGTGTTAGGCATTCTAAGCCTAACGCTTGTTTGGGGCAAAGATTTAAGAAGTTTTGGCTTCCTACATCTTTTCCCATGCGTTTGAAAAGTAAACATTGTTCGAACTCATGGGTTAACCTTTATTTTTCTTTTTTTCCTTTTTTTTTTAATTTAATTTAGGAAGATTGGCTGCCAACTTCCGAAACCAGCTCTGGCAATTGTCGTCGACCAGCTTCGGCTGCCACCTTCAGCGACTATTACTGGCCAACTCCGACTTGCACCTTCAATGACCACCACTGGCCGACCCCGACGCCACCTTTGGTGACTGCCAATGACCACCTCTGGTTGACCAACCTCCAGCAGCCACCTCCGACAACTGCTGCTGACCAACCTCCGGTGACCCCTCCCCACCTTCCCTCCCCTGGCGAACTTTTGTCCACCAACTTCGCTAGCCAAAATGTTGAAAAACATTAATAAAAACACTCTTACTATATAACAAAATAAACAAACTTGTATATAAAAACATTGGTAAGAAAGAGTTGCCAAACATATGCGTGTTTTTATTTTAAGGAGTTTTTATTAAAAAAAAAATGTTTAAATAAAAATAAATTTTTTTAAAACAATTTTTTTTCTAAGTCATTCTAAACAAGCAATTAGGTTGCAATTGTTAATTATTTAGGCTATATGTGTAGAAAGCCCTAGTAACATTTTTATTTTTTTCCGTTGGACAATCTGACTATCCCGAAGACTTAGAATCATTTTGTAAACATAAAACTTTAAAATGTTAGAAACAACTTAGCGGCCAAACAAAAATTAAGACTCAAGATTTATGATTTTTTATTCCTTAAATGTAACTTGATAAAAAATATATTCTAGTTTTTCAATAATTGAATTTAATTTTAAAATGCTAATTTATTTCAATTTTAAGTTATATTATTATAAAAAAATCTATGATTTTCAAATTAGTCAAAGTGACAAAAGTCTATGAAATTTTATAGTAAAATAAAAATATCAAATTATTAAAACAATAAATTAAATAAAATTATAATTTTAGTCAAATCTCTATTTTAAAATTTAAAAAAGATATTCTTCGAAATTTTTTAGTTTATCTTAAATGTAACTATATTAAAATAAAATAATTAAGATGACAAATTTAAACTAGTATAAAATCTAATCATCGATAAAAACAAGAAAATATTTTACAAACTCAAAATTTATATTGTTGAACATAAAATTTAACATTCTCGAATTTAAGATTTTAAATTTACGTGCTAAATATTCTATAAATATTATTGTACACTTGATTATTATCGTAAATATGGATCGTGATTACTCATGTTTGTAAATGTTGTTATAGAAAATTGATTTGGCCCAAAAAGCATTTTTAGTAAAAATGAAACTTTTCCCGAAATAAAAACTATATTAATTTTGGCTTTTGAAGGATGGGAAGAGCTGCCGGTGATCGGTGGGAATCTAAATGGTTTTCGTTCGAATTAATTAAGGTAAAATTTTGCAATTAAAAAATGAAAATTACATAAATCTCAATTTTATAATTGGACCGACTACATGTATTGCACAGAAGTGGCAGGCAAAGTAATTGGATTGAGAAGTTTCCCCTATTACTTCATTAAGAAATTATTATTATTATTTATTTTCCTTTTAGAATAACTTTAAGAATAGTTGGGATTTCCATTTTCCCCCCTAAAAATATTTCCATCTCAAGTACTCTACTATAAATAATATTCAATAGAACAGCATTGCAAAAAAGGCAAAATTTCCACCTAGATTAGTGCATATTGAATTAAATTATGTGTCATGTGATTGGCATAAGTTGTTTCAATTTGTAATTCTTTGAGACTAAACACACAAAAATTTGAAATATTATCTTAACAAGTTAGGAAGGGAGCGATCGTTCTCCTTTTAGCTCATCGATGGAAAATGCATTACAATTCTGTAACCTTGTTTTTTAAAAATATATATATATATGTCTTCAAATCTTTGTTTCCAAATCTGCGTTGTTAGTTTTTTTATTTATACAAAATCAAACTCCTAAATGATGATAAAATTTGACTTGATTATTCATAATAACATGTATGATTATATTATAAAAAATGGTTAAAGATACACAAACGAACTTCAACTAAAAGGTAGAAATTCAAATATCTTGCCTTACATATTTTAAACTTAAAAAAAAAAAAAATGAATGAATTCACATTAATTTATAGGTTTACATATAATAATTACAATATCATCGTTGTTTTAAGTAATTGTGTATATTATAAAGAAGATGATTAAGAAAAAAAAAATTATAACCAGAAAGTTGATGCAAATAGATCTTACAACGTAAGTAATCATAATACACTTAATTTTTTTTTTCTTAAATACAATATTTTAAAAATAAGAAAAAGGAAAAGGGCACTATAATAATAGTAAATAAATAAATAAATAAAAAGTTTCCCACCCTCGATTTGATCCGTTTAATTAATGTACATGCTAGACCCAATGACTCTTCCAAGAAGGGAAAGGTTGAATAATTTTAATCCGTAAAATTAAAAATAAAATAAAAACATTAAAGTAACAGGCTTTTATAGGCAGAGGGAAGTGACGAAAGTCCTTGGTAGCTGTAAGAAAAAAAAAAAAATACTAAAATACGATAAAGAGATTAAGAGAATTAATTATTTTGATAGGGAAACAAGTGTGCATTAATTACTGTAGCCAACCTCACGTAGGCATGTGATTTAGTATTGATCTCCCACCCCTACCCCCATTTCCCAATTATTATTATTATTATTTAAAAAAAAAAACAAGCAAAATTATAAATAAATAAAACCACATTCTTCATCAATTTTGTTCACGCTCTCAAATTTTCGAGAGTGCAATTAAACATTAACTTACTTGTTGGCTTAACTTAGAAAAAGAATTTAATTACAACGAAATATTTACAATTTAAATGTGTCTGTGCATTTTATAATCTTGTAAGTAATATCAACAAAAATAGCATAATTCATAATTAACATAGAATTTGCAATACCAACATCAAGGTTAAAGGTTGGATTCTACATCTAACATTGTAAGCTTTAAAAGGCAATAACAATTCATATGCTACAGGTATTCTTATTTTCGAAAAATTTCAAAAAAAAGAGAGAAAATTAGATTAAGAGTTTACAAAGTTAGAAAGTTACAAGCCCATCATGATCTTTCCCCACCTTTCACGTTTTCGCCACGTGACTTTCTAATCCCACCATTCGCCACTGACACTTGTCTTAAACAATTCCCAACCCCCATGTGAAAGCGACTACTCATATCCACGGCGGCGCGTGTATTTAAGTGTCTACCCTCGCGCGTTGAACTACCCTACCTTTATTCACACTATATCAACCCACTTTCTTCTTCCTCTCCGTCCACTCTGTTTCTGTGAGTGTGCGTGTGTTTCTCTCTCTTCTTCCTTCTCTCTCTTGTTCATCATGTAGCAGAGAAAAGATGGGGAAACGAACGGCGAAAAGTTCGAGATCCCAAACCTTACCATCATCACCCTCGCATTCTTTCTCTTCATCTTCATCCTCTGATTTCGAATTCACCATCTCTGTTTCGCCTCGTCAAGCTTCCACCGCGCTCTGTCCTGCCGATGAGCTCTTTTACAAAGGTCAGTTGCTTCCTCTCCATCTCTCCCCTCGTCTCTCCATGGTCAGAACGCTCATTCTCGCTTCCTCTAGTACGTCGTCTTCTTCCGACACTAACAGTACCACCGCCTCGCGCGATTCCACCGGAAGTTCCACTGAGTCTCACTCCTCCTTCAGTAGCGACGTCGTGCTTCTCGCCGATTGTGATTCTTCCAGACCTAGCTCCGTCACAGAGGACGATGAATTCAGAGCTCGATTCGGTCTCAACACGGCCAAAAATCACAACAACAACTCCAATCCGATTAAAAAGAGCAAATACTTCTCGCTATCGAGATTTTCATCCGTGTTCAGAAAAGAATCGACGAAGAATAATCCAGAGCCTGAAACGGTATCTGGATCGCACGTCAAGAAAATTAGTTCCTCTGCGAAGGAAGTTTTCAGGAAGTATTTGAACAAAGTTAAGCCGTTATACGGAAAAATTTCACAGAAACAGCAACAGCAGGAATGGAAGACGAAGACGGATAGATCTGGTAAAGTGGATAAATTATCAGAAATGGAGTTTTCAAGCAATAACTCTGGGAAAGAAACTGGATCGGGAGCACTATCACACTCATTCTCCGGTAATTTGAGATATCCGAGAAGAAGAAATGTTGCGTCGAGTTGTCCGTCGTCGATTAGGTCATCGCCAAGCCATTCCGGCATTCTATCGTCTCGGACTGGATTATCGAGCATGTATCCAACTAATAGAATCGGAACAACGACGAATTACAGCAGCAGCAGCAGCAGCATGTCGTCAATGGAGGAATTGCAGAGTGCGATTCAAGGTGCAATCGCTCACTGCAAAAACTCCATGTTGGAAAGTAAGAGGAGGACGACGATGAGTAACGAGATTTGATTAATGAAATAATTAATTAACTTTCTTTTTGTGTTTAACTAATTAAATGTTAATTAATTAGAGACTTGTTTGTGTCTGTACTGTAGTGTCACATCTGTGCTTGCTTTTGGGAGGAACTCCTCGTTTGAAATTCTTGTAATTTTCTCTTCTTTTTTTTTTTTTTTTTTTTTTTTTTTTTGTTTTTTTTTTTTTTATATTTTTTTTATTTTTTTTTTTTTTTTTTTTTTTTTTTTTGTTTTTTTTTTTTTTATATTTTTTTTATTTTTTTTTTTTTTTTTTTTTTTTTTTTTGTTTTTTTTTTTTTTATATTTTTTTTATTTTTTTTTTTTTTTTTTTTTTTTTTTTTATGTTTTTTTTTTTTTTATTTTTTGTTTTTTTTTTTTTTTTTTTTTTTTTTTTCTCGCTTTGCTTGTTCTTTTTTTTTTTTTTTTCTTTTTTTTTTTTTTCTCGCATGGCATGTTCTTGTGTTTTTATTTGACATTAGAATCCAATCAAGTATTGTGACTGTAGCATTGAAAACTGTAATCAACTTTTAAGTTTTTTGATTGATATGAACGTTTTAAGTTCTTAAACTATTTTAATGGCACGATTCCACCTGATTAAAGGCCTTGAGAGCCAGAGCGTTAAATGTTTACCACGTGGCGGAATTCGCTTAGTTGCGTGACAATCTAAAATTCACCGGTTATCACGTTAGCATAATCACGCGGTCAACGTGCTCCTCTTTTAATTCCCAGTAAAACAAAAACTATTTGAGGCTTTTTTTTAAAAGTAGAAAAAAATATATATTATATTTTAAGAATACGGCTGAAAATTGAAATTATATTACACAAAAAGCTTTGACTTCTTCACATTTTAACTTTCTTCACTTTGTCCTGCTTTTTTAATAGTACAAAAGTATCTCTTTTTCTTAGGAAAAAAAAACATTTTCTAAGGTTAAATTACTAATTTAGTAATTAGTGTTAAGGTAAATTTAAATCCTTTGTAGTATGAAGAGAGTGAAAGTTTATATGAATTTGTCAAAAACAGTGTTATATTAATAAACCTTACTTTCTCATTGTAAATATTTCTAGTATCATACATTCAAATAAGAAATGGAGATGATAACATTAATAATATTTTAACCAATTAAAATATCTTTTTGCATTTAATTAAAACAGTCTTACAAAAGAGAAAAAAAAAAATCTAATTTTCATTTAGAAGATGAATTGAGATGGATTGAAGTGGAATGAAATTGAACTAAGATTTGAAGTGCTTAACAATGAGTATTTGAAAAGGAATTTGGAATAACTTTTGAATGTAATGAAAGTTAGACGTTTTTTATTCTTCTCCCACCATTTCTATGAAATCCCCAAGCCCGACCACTATTTGATTGGTTTGAACAAAACCTAAAACCATTCCTTTTGTTTTGTTTTGTTTTTTTTTTTTTTTTTACTTTATTAATAAGTTAATTATCATGTAGATGTAGACAAGACAATGGATTATGTTATATATACTGCGAAATATCAATTTTGAAAATCGTTAAAAAATAAAAATAAAAAATAATGAAACAACAAAAGGGTGGTTTTGTTTGCATGAGATTTGGAAAATGAAAATGGATATGATGAGAGGACATAAATGCAATTAATAGATAGAGATTCACTGATGAGTTGGATATTATTAAAAAGGGCTCAGCCTTTTTTCCTCGGAATGTGTTAAAGCTGTTGTTATGATTCCATCCTTCCATCACTCTCCATAAGACTCCATCACTTTCCCCCTCTTTGCTCCAATGATTAAAATATTTGCCAATAACTCCATATTATTGTTGTTGTATTTAAAAATTAGAAAGTTGATATAGAATTTATGGAAAATTGCACAAAAAAAAAAAAAAAAAAGCAAACCTCTGAACTTTCAATTTTATCATTTATTCGTGAATTACACATTGGTGTTCTGCGAATTTTTCGAAGGATTTTGTTGTTACAATTATTATTTTCAAGTTTCCCCTTCCTAATTATGTGTGGGTTTACAAATAATGGTTAATTTAAAACATGGGTTAGATTGCAACCATTAAAAAACTACATGAAGCATAATTGATCAAGTGAAAAGTTTAATAGTGCGATTGTAACAAACCCATAATTTAGGAGTGATTTGTGTAATTCTCCCTTTTTTTTTTTTTATACATATCTCGTAATATATTTTTGGTTGATAAGTTTTGAATCTGGTTTTTATTTAGCTTCTATGTTTTAAAATATTACAATTCTAGTTCTTAAATTTTGAATCTGATCTCAATTTAGTCTTTAAATTTCAAATTTATCTTACAATTTTACTCTTGAAATTTGAGTTTTGTTTCAATTTTGTCCATAAATTTCAAAAAAAATTACATTTTTAATCTCGATTTTCATTAAATACTCACTCAGTGTTTGACATTGATATCTATAAAATTAATATAAAATAATTATGAAGTAGAATTATAAATTTGATTTTAATAGTGATGAAAAAATTAGTAAAACTTAATTAAGTATAATTTCTTTAAATTAATTAGTAAACATTAACATTAAATACTGAAGGTAAGCATTTAGTAAAAAATTGAAGTTAAAAGTGTAAATCTTGAAATTTATGGACCATATTGAAACAAAACTGAAACCTCAAAGGTAAAATTGTAACATTTTAAAACTTAAAGACTAAATTGAAATCAAATTTCAAAACTTAAAGACTAAAAGTATAATATTTTAAAATTTAAAGATCAAATAGAAAATCAAACTGAAAACTTAAGTACCGAACAAAAATTTTTCAAAAAAAAAATCATCAAGTCACCACTATAGTCTATAAATATAAATATTCCTATTCAAATTTACAACTTATTTAGAGAATGCAATAATTTAACTATTAATTTAAATTATTTTTGTAAATTATTTATTTACAATAATATATGTAAATATCAATATTTTATTGATATGTCGGTATTGAAACTTAATCATTACTCTCTAATTGTAAACATAGAAACAAAAATTTGAATTTAGAATAGCGTAGTTGCATTTGTGTTTAATATGCCTTTAAACCTCAAATTTAATAAGTTCTTGAACTTTTAAATTTGTATTAATTTAATATTCAAAGGTTTAAATGCTAAATTTTAAATTTTTATGTTTAATAGATTAATGAATATTTTTAAAATATCGAATAGGTCAAGATTCTCATATTAGACATAAAATCAAAACTTCAAAAAATTTATCTGATACAAACCTAAAATGTTAGTGTTTGACGAGATTTCTGGAGAAATTTAATTCGTTGAATTTCAACTTTATATCTGTATTGATCTCAGTGTTGTGAGTATAATCTCTAATACTTGATTTTTTGATTCATTCTCTCGAAAAGTAAACTTTAATCCTTAGGTTTGTTGTTCTTCTTGGATGATCGGTCTTTGGGCTTAAGGTCTTCTTAGGTGATGATTAGTTTTTGGGTTTGATGATCTTCTTGGGCGTTGATCGGCCTTTAGGTTTGTTGATCTTCTTGGGTGATCGACCTTTAGGCTTATTGATCGACTTTTGGAGTTTCTGACTTCAAGAATTTCAAAGAAAGCTTTCTGATCTTCTAGAAGGCCTTTGAGCTTTAGTTTTTAAATCTTCAAGAGAGTTACACTCTTTAGAGCAAGTCTTCTAATCTCCAAAGCTTCAAGAGGTTTGTATTCTTCAAAGCTTCAATCTTCATAACTTGTATTCTTCAGATCCTTAGAGCTTGAGAGGTTGTGTTCTTCAGATCTTTAAAACTTTGGAGCTTCAGTTCTCTTATTCAGGAAGTTGCGATCTTGAGGTTAATCTTGAAATCTTTAGAGTTTCATTTTCAGAGCTTTAGCATCTCGTTGTCAATGCTTCCAACCCCCCACAATGGAGAAGTGAGACCTCTATTTATAGAGGTTCTCCATGGGCCTTACACAGGATTGGGCATAGTTGCTTTTGGGTTTGGGCTTGTGCCCAATATCTTATTTGGCCCAAAATTTCACAATGAGCTTGAATCGTGTTGAACTTTAGACCTGAATGGCTTTAATTACTCGGCTTGATCAAATTTTATAATTTCTACAACGCGCTTGAACTTTTGTTATGATGAAGTGACAAAATTTGGTTGGCTAAAATTTATCACAGTTAAGAACAGAAATTGTAATTTAACATAAAAGGAAAAATAGAAATGCCAATTTCGTATTCACCCATTTCCATGTTTTAATTTTTAATTTAAAGAAAAAATGTTTACCAACTTTCCAAAGTAATTAATAAAAATAAATAAATAATCTATCGAAAGTGTATTGTCCATTAGGGGTGTTCATTCAAACCGCCAAAACCGAACCGCATTTGAAACCGAACCGAAACCGAACCAAAACTGATTGTATGTGGTTTGGTTCGGTTACTACAATGTTGAAACCGTTTTTTATACGGTTCGGTTCATAGTTGTGAAACCGAACCCAAAATCGAACCGAACCGCATTTTATTTTTATTTTTATTTTTTTTATTTTTTCTTTTTATTTTTCCTAAATCCTTTCAACTTTTTCCTTTAGGCCCATGCTCGACGCTGGCTCGCCCGGTTGCTTCTAGTTCTAGGTTTTCCTTTTATTTTTTCTTTCAGTTTCCCGACCCTTCTTCTTCACGCTTCAGAGTTCATCACAGTTCCCCTTCAACTTCAATCACTCCACAGTTTCCCAACCCTTCAACTTCAATCTCTCGTCGAGCACAGTTCCCCGCCGTCGCCAAGTCCCGTGTTTCAACGTCTTCATCTCTCTCCCGCGGCGCGCCTAAAGGTCTTGTATAAATTGATTGATTGGACATGCAGTTCGGTTCGGTTTCATATAATTTCTAAACCGGTTTATGCGGTTCGGTTCAGTTTGGTTTGAACCGGATATGCAGTTCGGTTCGGTTTCATATAATTTCTAAACTGATTTAAGTGGTTCGGTTCGGTTTTAACCCAAAATCGAACCAATCCGAACTGCGAGCACCCCTATTATCCATACTTGTTGAATAGATATTCATAATATTGTAGCAGAGACAGAGAAATACGAGACAAGAGATAAAAACAGGCACACTAACTTTAGAAACACTCATAAGAAAAAAGATAACACAAAACAAGTAGTTTAGGCCATATTTGAGAATTACTTTGTTTTTTTTTAAAAGAAAAATTAAATTTATAAACATTGCTTCCATTTATTTGTTTCTATATTTTGTTGTCTATTTTTTATACGTATTTTAAAAATCCAAAGCGAATTTTGACAACTAAAAACGATAGTTTTCATAATCTAATTCTGTCTAAAAATTCAAATATTTTAGATTATTAAAAATGATAGAAAAGCAAACACAATTTTTAAAAATCTGCACTAAAGAAAAAAGCAAATGAAAAAGGCCATCTAAATTCCACATAACCTAAAAATTATTTAGAAAAAAAGGCTTGAGATAGGATCCATGAACCTAAAGATTACTTAAGACGAAAGGTATGTGGAAATGCCAAAAACCACTCTCATTTATTGCATGTCACCAGATATGAAATGATGTAATTAATGTAAGATGAAATGTATTGCTTTAAGATTTAATTATTGTTTAGTTATATAGCGAGAGAATTATTAATTTGGTAAATGAAAATAAAATCTACGAAAAGGTAGCTAGCTATTATAGCCCAAATAATGCATTTTTGGAATTAGTATTCGTCCATTACACGGCAAATGGAAGCTTATCAAATTACTTTTGGCCAACGCCCACTCTTAATTTCATTCCCTTAATTAGTAATTCAATAATTAATGACAAGATGTTTACAAGATTTTATTTCGACTCGGGATCTCATTTTTTATTCATATTTATAAACTCGCCGTGATTTAACATTTAACATTTATTATTTTAAATACCACACATGCTATATCAATAATATGTTTCTTTTTTTTTTTTTTTTTAATAAATAGATTTAATTATATAATTATTTAAATTTTTACCTAAATAGCCTAATAAGTTATCATTCTACATAAAATTCGAGTTGAATTACCTTTTCAGTCTTCTTATCGTTTTTATATGTAATAATAATAATAATACCAAAAAGAAAAAAAAAAAAAAAAAAAAAAAAAA